>CM060449.1:54864632-55049632 GCA_030545235.1 Helianthus tuberosus | reverse complement strand
TTGACTCGATGGCTCCTCCTTTCCACGGAGGCAAATCTTTGCCTGTTAGGTAAGAGGAATGAATCCCCCCTTTTTCATTGTAACCCGCGGATATTTCTCTTTCTAACCAAACAATGACTAGTACACCTATTGTAATTCCTAATACAGGAGTAAAAATAGGGATAAGCACCCATATGATCCCATAGACCTCTTTTAAGGATTCCAATCTAGAAAAAGAATTGATAGCTTGTACTTCTGCTGTATCAATTATCATTTTAACGATCAACTTCTCCCATAATGATATCTATACTACCTAGTATCGTCATAATATCAGCCAATTTCATTCTTTTAACTAACTGAGGAAGAATTTGCAAATTAATAAATCCCGGCGGCCTAATTTTATATCGCCAAGGAAAAACACCCTTATCTCCTATCAAAAAAATTCCCAATTCTCCCTTTGGTGCTTCGACTCTCGCATAAAGTTCTTGCTTCGACAATTCAAAAGTCGGAGAAGGTTTTTTACTAATGAATCGATAGTCAAACTCATTCCATACAGTATCTTTTACTCTATCAAAGCGGCGGATTTCTAAATTTTCATAGGGCCCTCCCGGAATTCCTTCTAGGGCCTGTTGAATAATTTTTATGGATTCTGTCATTTCGCTGATTCGTACTAAATAACGAGCTAACGAATCCCCCTCTTTTTGCCATTGGACTTCCCAATCAAATTCATCGTAACACTCATAATGATCAACTTTACGAAGATCCCATTCTATTCCGGAAGCTCGTAGCATTGGTCCCGATAAACCCCAATTTATTGCTTCCTCTCCACCAATAATGCCTACTCCTTCAACTCGTTCTAAAAAAATGGGATTCCGTGTAATAAGCTTTTGATATTCAGCAATTCCTGTTAAAAAATAATCGCAAAAATCCAAACATTTATCTATCCAGCCATGAGGTAAATCAGCAGCGACTCCACCAATACGAAAAAAATTGTGCATCATCCGCATACCGGTGGCAGCTTCGAATAGGTCATATATTAATTCTCTTTCTCGAAAAATATAGAAGAAATAAATTTCTTACTTACCATACTCTCGGATCTCATAGAAGACCGCCGATGATAGCCCGTTGATTTCATTTAAGACGTAAAAATAGAATACTTTTCATTTGATTTCTTCAACTATTGATAAGAATTCAGAAGTCAAGTTTCATTTAAAGTAATTAATCATTTTGACTGACTGTTTTTACGTAAATTATAAGTAGAAAAGCAGTAGGAACTAAAATGAACAGTGCAGTAGCAATAAATGCAAGAATATTTACTTCCATAATCTCATCGTTTTTTTATTTCACAATAACTCGGGATTTAATCCCATAGAGATGATAAATCTTTCACCTGTCAATTCAATGAATGCATTACCTATCGATGATCTTGAATCGGATCAATATCATGAATAACAATATCTGAGCTATTAAATTAATTCGTCGTCGAGAATTGAATAGTATAACATACGAACATCTTTTATCCATACCAAATCCAATCTTGGATTCCCGGACCAACCAAAAGTTGCTTTACTTTCTGTATCCTTCTTTTCTGTTCTTTCTTTTCTATAACCTACCTTAGGTCTTCCTTATAGAACCATCAAACGAAACGAAATCTAACCGCCCGTCCGAACTACAAAACCCCAACAAACAATACAAACGAAGTGGAAAAAGAGAGGAATTAGGTTCTAAATTTTAATTATCTAAATTTCTTTGGAAGACAAGGAAGTATGAGAAAGATGAGTCGCAGGAGAAAAGATGGAATATTCTATCAACTTCACTATTTTAGTTATTTTCATTTTAGTTTAGGGTTTGTTCTTTCTTCGACAGAATCCTGAAAAAAAGAAGGGAAACCCCTTCGGAATTCAATTATGCTCTCTGTCCCTTCTTTCACAGATTTCACAGAAAATGGAGAGGCAAATTGATGTACTTATTGGATCCGTCGGGACTGACGGGGCTCGAACCCGCAACGTCCGCCTTGACAGGGCGGTGCTCTTGCCTATTGAACTACAATCCCAGGGAAATAAGAAGAGATCTAGCAGAAATTTTGGATTCCTTTTTATTCTCTCGTATCAGGTATTTATTAAGAACAAGAGTGTTCTACCATCTGATAGTAGATTGACAAATTGTTGGGCCGAGCTGGATTTGAACCAGCGTAGACATATTGTCAACGAATTTACAGTCCGTCCCCATTAACCACTCGGGCATCGACCCAACGCCTAATTTATTTTAGACGTTCCACAATATTGTCCCCAGGCAGATTTGATAAATACATATCACTTGATCTAAAATACAAAGTCCCACTGAGTAGACTATTAGGTAGACTATTAGAAGGACTTGACAAATATAGATCACTTGATAGAAAATCCCACTCCTATCGTCTTGAGTCTTAGTATACCCCCAGAGGGACTTGAACCCTCGTTTTCTCCGTGAAAAAGAGAGGTCGTAACCGCTGGACCATAGGGGCCTATGGCCACCTTGATTCAAAAATAAACTCGAAATAATAGGTCCCGGCCACCTCTAATAAAAAAGCACTAGAAATACAATAGGTAATAAGAAGAATACCATAGGTAATTAATGCCTAAGGCCGCCTTAACTTCTTAACTTAAAATAACTCAGGGCGAGAGCCGCCTTTAGGAGATGAATCAAACCGAAAAACTCGTTAACTATTCTGGAGGTTAATGGTAATCAAACTTTACCATTTACAATCTGAAAACGCGATTTCATTGGTCTTTATCGTCTTTATCTTTCTCATTCACAAAAGGGTCTGGATCCAAGATCCTTTACTTCAAGGTTCTTGCTTTACCAAAATAGGATTTGACCACTTCAATTATATTGCGCCCTACGTCATACTGTCAATTGACGACAGGACAGGAGGGCAATAAAAGAAGAGAGAAGACGGAAATATAGATTAGGTATATCCGCGCGTTAACGTTAAGTTAATAAATACAACATTCATATAGTTTTATGGTATTCAATATTCAAGTAGATTAGAATTTCAATACCGTTATACATTATAATATAACCGTTATACATTATAATATAAGAAACTGAATAATAAACTGAATCAATTTTGATATTCTAAAAAAAAATCCCAAAGCAGAGTAAGCCTAAATGGTAGAATTCTGTTTCTAGGACTGTTTTATCAATTCCGTTCCGGTTGCATTTCTTAAAATAAGTTCAGTATCCATTTTTATTTCACCTATCTCATAGATTCCAGTCAAAGATTCATAGAATCGAAATTCCATCATTGCTAGACCTATAGGATTTTCTTTGATGGATAATGAGCCAGCCAAAATGGTATTTCCTTTTTTTTTTAGAATTCGATATGGATGAATATAAATACAATTTCAAAATAATCCGGGATAGACGCAATGTCCACAATACCTGGATTTAATCAGATACAGTTTGAAGGATTTTGTAGGTTCATTGATCAGGGTTTGGCAGAAGAGCTTTCTAAGTTTCCAAAAATTGAAGATACAAATCAAGAAATTGACTTTGAATTCTTTTTGGAAAGATATCAATTGGTAGAACCCCTGATAAAGGAAAGAGATGCTGTGTATGAATCACTCACATATTCTTCTGAATTATATGTATCCGCGAGACTCATTTGAAAAAACGATAGGCGTAGGTATATCCAAGAACAAACAATTTTGATAGGAAAGATCCCTATAATGACTTCTCTGGGAGCTTTTATAGTAAATGGAATCTATAGAATTGTGATCAATCAAATATTGCAAAGTCCCGGTATTTATTACCAGTCAGAATTAAACGATAACGGAATTTCGGTCTATACCGGCACCATAATATCAGATTGGGGAGGAAGATTAGAATTAGAAATTGATAGAAAAGCAAGGATATGGGTTCGTGTGAGTAGGCAACAAAAACTATCTATTCTAGTTCTATTATCAGCAATGGGGTTGAATATAAGAGAAATTCTAGAGAATGTTTGCTATCCTGAACTATTTTTGTCTTTTCTGAATGATAAAAAAAAATAGGGTCAAAAGAAAATGCTATTTTGGAATTTTATCAACAATTTGCTTGTGTAGAGGGAGATCCGGTATTTTCTGAATCCTTATCTAAGGATTTACAAAAAAAATTCTTTCAACAAAGATGTGAATTGGGAGGGATTGGTCGACGAAATATGAATCGGAGACTAAACCTTGATATACCCCAGAACAATACATTTTTGTTACCGCGAGATATATTGGCAGCCGCGGATCGTTTGATTCGAATAAAATTTGGAATGGGTACACTTGACGATATGAATCATTTGCAAAATAAACGTATTCGTTCTGTAGCAGATCTTTTACAAGAGCAATTTGGATTGGCCTTGGTTCGTTTAGAAAATATGGCTCGAGGAAACATATATGCAGCACTTAAGCATAACTGGACACCAACTCCTCAGAACTTGGTAAATTCAACTCCATTAACAGATACTTATAAAGTTTTTTTCCGTTTACACCCATTATCTCAAGTTTTGGATCGAACTAATCCACTGACACAAATAGTTCATGGGAGAAAATTGAGTTATTTGGGCCCGGGGGGATTGACTGCGCGAACTGCTACTTTTCCAATACGAGATATTCATCCTAGTCACTATGGGCGTATTTGCCCAATTGACACATCTGAAGGAATAAATGTTGGACTTATTGGATCCTTAGCAATTCATGCGAGGATTGGCCGTTGGGGGTCTCTAGAAAGTCCGTTTTATCAAATTTCTGAGAGATCAAAAGGGGCACAGATGCTTTATTTATCACCGGGTAGAGATGAATACTATATGGTAGCGGCAGGAAATTCTTTGGCCTATTGTAATTCATTCCTCTTACCTAACACGCCCCCGTGTCCAGACTTCTGTCTCTCTTGCTTTGATTTTGTTACTGGCACTTGAACATGGGGCCGTGCCCGGACAACACGGGGCCGTGTTCAGCGCCCAGTAACACAAAATTTTTGCTTTTTACACCTTTTTACACATTCAATCAACCTAAAAACTTATTTTTGTAACACATTGAGGACAATGTGTAATTTAAGTGTGGGGGGGGGGGGGATGCTAAAACCTTGAACCTTGCAAGTCCTAAACACAAGCCTTACACAAAACTCTATTGGAACCGCTAATCACCCCAAATTTTTTTCAAAAATTTTCATTTTTTTTTACTTGTCTAGGTTTAACTCGGGAAATTCAAGTTCTCAAAAAGGTTATATTTTTACAAATTTACAACCGATAGCGTCGTGATAAAAAGAACCAACATAAGAAAATTATGAAAAGGCATGACAAGCTTAGTTAAAATTTGATTATATATACTTGATCACATAAAAAACCCATTCCCACAAAAGTGAGTTTTGAGCCTTTATTGAGCATACAATTACATATCATTAGAACTAAATGCTCATTTTTCGTTTCTTGTGTGAATAGCCGCTTGGTTCTTACGACTCTAGAACTTGCCATGACGATACATTCCCGGTCCTCACCAACTTAAAACCCGAGTAAGTAAATGATGGAGGCATTAGGACTAACCTTTTTATTTCTACACCATTATTTTTTTTTACCACCTACCCAAAAATCCCCCTAGTTAACCCCTTTGAGCCTAAACCTTTTCATTTCATAACCCAAACCAAACACCCTTTTTACCCACCAAAACCTTTTTCATTTTTACCCCTTTGTTTTAGTAACAAGTTCGATTTTTCGTATGAAAAAAAAAAAAAAAAATTTGTTGATGATGAAGCAAAAGAAAATAAACAAACAAGTTCATCAAAAATAACTTTGTTTGAATAAATAGCTTCATCAAAAATAAAAGTTACGAAAATAGAAAGTCATAAGAAAACCGACACTTGTTACGCTTTTTGCCCTTTTTCTACTAACCACCAACCCAACCACCTACCTTTAACCCAAGCCTAACCCTTAACCCACAAAGTCCTCTTGATATTTACAAAGGTATATAAGTTAAAAAGGAGGAGGATTGATTGCTTGGCAAGCCTATGGTGGGAGTAAGTTCCATACCGCTCTCGAGTGATCCACAAAAATACATTTTCGGCCGAGTATTGAGTGATCCCCGTGAGGTATGTGAACTTGTATATAAATAGAATTTTAAAGAGGCATGTTATGCCCTAATAAGTAAATTATCTTATGAAAAGTTTTAAATAAATCATGACGAATAGTATTGTAAATAAATAAAGATAAAACTAAATAAAGAATCTTGGAAATCCCGACACTCTACGACAAAACCCAAAAAAAAAAAAAAAAAACCTTCTTTCCTACCCATTCCATTTGGGAGTGTAATAGCCACATATTAAAGAGTTTTGCTTGAGGACAAGCAAAGATTCAAGTGTGGGGGTATTTGACGTGTTAAAAATGCAACATATAAATTTCATCAAATGAGGCATAAAACTAACCCTTTTTAGTACTAATGTTGGAAAAAGTGTGCTTTTGTCTTCCTTTTTGTATTTTCAGGATTAAATGAGCTCAAATTAACAAAAGAAGCAAAAAGACATCAAAATCTAACATAAATACAAGAAAAGGAACAAGACGTGGCATGCACGACCCCACGACAGCATCTTCCCAAGCAAAACAAGATCAGAAGCCTGAACACGCCCCGTGCTCAGCCAGCACGTGGGCGTGCCCAAGTGTCAGCAGAAAAGACAGTGGTAGAAGCTTCTATTGCCCACCACGGGGCCGTGCTCAGCGGACACGGGGCCGTGGGCAACTATAAGATTCGCACAATCCAGCAAATCTGCATAGTACAAAGATTCTTCTGCAGCACGGGGTCGTGCTCAGTGGACACGGGGGCGTGGTCAACTAAAAAGACAAAACAACATTAAATGAAGAAAGAGAAGGATGTGGACACGGGGCCGTGCCCACTGGACACGGGGCCGTGCCCGAGCTTCTGTTCAGCCTATAAATAGAAGTGCTTGGCTCAAGCTCAAACCATCCCTTGGCACACCACCTCTCTCACACTTCACCCACCACCCACCACCACCATAACACCATCATCCACCACCATCATCCATTGTCCATCGTAGAGTGTGTGAGTCGTCTCGGGATCCAAGATTGATCGTAAGAGTTCTTGACAATCAAGGCCATGTTTGCCTAAGTCTCTTACATCACTTGGTGAAGACAAAGTGTCTAGTGTAATACTTTTTATTTCTAATCTTTTGCACTTTTTTACTTGGTTTTGTATTAATGACTTTAATAACTAGTTGCTTATGTTGAAGGTGATCTTTGCTTATCGTTTGTCCGTGGTGTCTTGGCATTATTTTACTGTCTATATAAAATAAAAGATTTTCACCATTCATATCTCCACGGTCTATATGGAGGTATGTTGGCTACCTGGTCGGGGGTTAAGGGAACGGTTTGGTAAAGGTCTTGCCATTGTTCAGCGTTTAGAGGTCCTGCAATGGACCTGGGTCAAATTTAGTAGGACCTCCTTCAATACTTAACGGTATTGGATGGCAGGGGTCCAAACTCTTTGATCCCCTCATAAGTTAACTACTATTAATACTATAACCCGGCTATTTAGGACTGTATCCCTGCTGACTCAGACTACTTAGTCGAGGGTAACGTCACCTCCAAAAGAGGGGCCTACCATAATTTGCATTAATAACTTAATTAATTATCTTCCAATAATCCACCCTTTTAGGATTGTATCCTTGCTGACTCAAACTACTGGGGTGAGGGTAACGTCACCTTCAAAAGAGGGGTCTACTACAATAACTAAGATAATCTCTTAAATATGTGCAAAAGTGCGGAAATAATCAAAGGTTACACTAGATACGAGTCGGAACCAAGTGATTCATCTTGTCTATCTGTTTTTCTTTTTATTTTATTTTTCAGCATTTAGTTAGTTTTTATTTTTCTTAGTTAAAAACATTTTTTTAAACTTTTTATTTTGATTAGACGTTGAGGAGAAACCGGTATTAAAAGCTCTTGTGTCCTTGGACGACCTCGGTATCTTGCCAACACTATACTACGCTCACGATGGGTGCACTTGCCCATATGTGTGTTTAGTGTTAGTAAAATATCGTGTTTTATAAATTTAAAACTTGGCTAAAAATAAGTGTTAAATGGGCTTAAAATATACACCTAATATATATAACACTTCACACGCATCAACACCATATACATTGCATACTCGTGTTGTAAGACACATACAACCACATGACTGTAACAACCCGACTTTTCGGATCGTTCCCTGCTTGCTTTCACTTCGATTTGTAACCATCTTATACTCTGAGATTGGATATAAATAAAGGGTTATGTTAAACTAAATACTCTTTCATCACACCACACCGCTACACGTTTAAATGTTTTATATTCGCAAACGCTTACGCAACACGAATTACATAGAATTAAGCTATTTTAATTGCTGAGTGTGTTTGTATGGTTATCGCACACCCCCGCATACGCTTATCACGACTAACACACTAAATTGCAAACGCTGTTATTAGTAGTAGTAGTAGTAATGTTATGAAGTGTGTTCTTATGTGCTTTACTTGTGTGTGCTTATTATGTGTATTGTTACTCGGAAACAGTATCGCAACGCAAACTCAACGCTACTCGCAAACTCGATATTCACAACAAAACGCAACGCAACACCTAACAAACGAACCGAAGTTGGAAAACTAACAAAATCCAAACTCAGCGTCTGAATGGGCCATCCGTCCGGGTGGAGCCATCCGGACACCGCCACTCGCACACCGACTTAACCCCTCGCCCTCCTCTATAAATACCCTCCGTACACCCTCATTTCAACACTTTGACACTCCCATCCGCTCCCAACTCTCAGACGTGATTCAAGGCCTATTTGTAAGCTTTTTCTCACAAAACTTCTTCGATCTTCATTCTGTTTCACTTCTACTCCATCTTCTTCATCAAAATCACACACACACTTTAACTATTTCTCGAAATCACTGATCTTAGACCTCTCGAAGGTGGTTTCCACTCGTTTTTCTTGGGCAAACTGTTGTGGAGCATCAATTGATCTAGAATGGTTCAAGATCTAAAGGATTTTCACACTTTTCAACTTATTTATGAAACTTCTCTTCGATTTTTATAAAACATTGGTGGAATCGGGATTCAATCGGACTCTCGACTCATTCCATAGTCAACAGCCGACTCTAGAACTGATTTCCACCAAAGAGATGGACCGATTAATGGCTTAAACATGAATTTTCATAAGGAACAGCCCGTTTGTCAGAATGGGCAGAGCCCATCCGGTCGAATGGACTGGATCTGGTGTTTTTCCGTTGTTTGACACGTCGTCACACCGTCCCGATTAATTAAAACCTTTCGTTTAAGAAAATTTTGCAAAAACTTCTAACGCAGCCCATCCGTCCGAATGGACCATGTCCACCCGTCCGGATAGGCCTTGCACCACTCTAAATTTTATCTGCTGTTTTTAAAATACCAAGTTTCACATCGGATTTTATCGTTCAAAACAAAACAGCCCTTTCGACCGAATGGGATCCATGCGCCCGGATGGCGTCCATCCGCCCGGATGCACTGTCAAACACTTAAACTGCTCGATATTCCATTTACGACCGTTTAGCTCCGAGGAAGACTTATACATTTGTTTCCGTACGCAGGCTGACCCGGCGCTCCCTTCAATCCAAGCAGATCATGTTTTTTTATTAGGACACACACTGTGAGTATACTCGAACCCATTTTTGTTTAACACACTTTTGGGTGTTACATACGTTCTCTGATGCGTGTGAAGTGTGTATATAAGTTTAAGTATATTTTAAGCCCTTTTACACTTTTTAGCCAAGTTTTAAATTTATAAAACACGATATTTACTAACACTAAACACACATTTGGGCAAGTGCACCCATCGTGAGCGTAGTATAGTGTTGGTAAGATACCGAGGTCGTCCAAGGACACAAGAGGTTTTAGTACTGGTTTATCCTCAACGTCTAATCAAACCAAAAGTTTAGAAAAAAGAAGTTTTAAACTAGAAAAATAAAAACTAACTAAAATGCTGAAAAATAAAAATAAAATAAAAACAGATAGACAAGATGAATCACTTGGCTCCGACTCATGTTTAGTGTAACCTTTGATTATTTCCGCACTTTTGCACTTTTTAAGAGATTATCTTAGTTATTGTAGTAGGCCCCTCTTTTGAAGGTGACGTTACCCTCAACCCAGTAGTTTGAGTCAGCAAGGATACAATGCTAAAGGGTCGGATTATTGAAAGATAATTAATTAAGTTATTAATGCGTATTATGGTAGGCCCCTCTTTTGAATGTGACGTTACCCTCGGCTAAGTAGTCTGAGTCAGCAGGGATACAGTCCTAAGTAGTCGGGTTAAAGCATTAATAGTAGCTTACATATGAGGGGATCAAAGAGTTTGGACCCCCGCCATCCAATACCGGTGGGTATTGAAGGAGGTCCTACTAAATTTGACCCAGGTCCTTGCAGGATCTATACACTGAACAAGGCAAGACTCTTACCAAACCGTTCCCTTAACCCCCGACCAGGTAGCCAACATACCTCCATATAGACCGTGGAGATATGAATGGTGAAAATCTTTTATTTTATATAGACAGTAAAATAATGCAAAGACACCACGGACAAACGATAAGGAAGAATCACCTTCAACATAAGAAATTAGTTATTAAAGTCATTAATACATAACCAAGTAAAAAGTGCGAAAAGATTAAAAATAAAATGTATTACACTAGACACTTGTCTTCACCAAGTGATGTAAGAGACTTAGGCAAACATGGCCTTTGATTGTCAAGAACTCTTACGATCAATCTTGGATCCCGAGATGACTCACACACTCTATGATGGACAATGGATGATGGTGGTGGATGATGGTATTGTGATGGTGGTGGGTGGTGGGTGAAGTGTGAGAGAGGTGGTGTGCCAATGGATGGTTTGCAAATGAGCCAACCACCCCTATTTATAGCCTGAACAATAGCTCGGGCACGACCCCGTATCCAGTGGGCACGACCCCGTGTCCATCCTCCTTCTCTGTCTTCATTAATTGCTTTTGTCTGCATTAGTTGACCACGGCCCCATGTCCAATGGGCACGACCCTGTGTGCAGAAGCATATCTGTACTATCAAGATTTGCCTGGATTCTGCGAATCTTATAGTTGACCACGGCCCCGTGTCCGCTGAGCACGACCCCGTGGTGGGCGATGGAAGCTTCTACAACTTTGTCTTTTATGCTGACACTTGGGCACGCCCCCGTGTTCACTGAGCACGGGGCGTGTTCAGCTTTCTGTTCTCTTGTTTTGCTTGGGAAGATGCTTTCGGGGAGGTCGGGCATGCCACGTTTGTTCCTTTTCTTGTGTTTATGTTAGATTTAGCTGCATTTTTGCTTCTTTTGTTAATTTGAGCTCATTTAATCTTGAAAATACAAAAGGAAGACAAAAACACACTTTTTCCAACATTAGTACTAAAAAAAGGGTTAGTTTTATGCCACAATTGGTGTAATTTATATGTTGCGTTTTGCACACATCAAATACCCCCACACTTGAATATTTGCTTGTCCTCAAGCAAAACTCTTTATAATGTGGCTTTACACTCCCAAATGGAATGGGTAGAAGAGAAGGTTTTTGGGCTTGTCATAGAGTGTCGGGATTTCCAAGATTCTTTATTAAGTTTTATTTTTATTTATTTACAATCCTATTCGTCATAATTTATTTAAAACTTTTCATAAGATAAATTACTTATTAGGGCATAACATGCTTCTTTAAAATTCTATTTATATACAAATTCACATACCTCACGGGGGATCACTCAACACTCGGCCGAAGATGTATTTTAGTGAATCACTCGAGAGCGGCATGAAACTTACTCCTACCATAGGCTTGCCAAGTAATCAATTCTCCTCCTTTTTAACTATATACCTTTGTAAATATCAAGAGGACTTTTGGGTGAAGGGTTAGGCTTGGGTTAAAGGTAGGTGGTTGGGTTAGTGGTTAGTAGAAAAAGGGCGAAAAAGCGTAAAAAGCGTCGGTTTTTGAAAGACATTTTATTTTTGCAATTTTTATTTTGATGAAGCCATGATTCAAACAAAGTTATTTTTGATGAACTTGCTTGTTTATTTCTTTTGCTTCATCATCAACACATTTTTTTTTAAAGTCATACGAAAAACCAAGCTTGTTACTAAAACAAAGGGTTAAAAATAAAAAGGTTTTGGTGGGTGAAAGGGTGTTTGGTTTGGGTTAAGAAATGAAAAGGTTTAGGCTCAAAGGGGTTAACTAGGGGGATTTTGGGTAGGTGGTAAAAAAAAGAAAAATAATGGTGTAGAAATAAAAAGGGTTAGTCCTAATGCCTCCATCATTTACTTACTCGGGTTTAAGTTGGTAAGGACCAGGAATGTATCGTCGTGGCAAGTTCTAGAGTTGTAAGAACCAAGCGGCTATTCACACAAGAAACGAAAAAATGAGCATTTAGTTTAAAGATATGTATTTGTATGCTCAATAAAGGCTCAAAACTCACTTTTGTGGGAATGGGTTTTTATGTGATCAAGTATATATAATTAAATTTTAACTAAGTGTCATGCCTTTTCATAATTTTCTTATGTTGGTTCTTTTTATCACGACGCTATCGGTTGTAAATTTGTAAAAATATAACCTTTTTAGAATTTGAAATTCCCAAGTTAAACCTAGACAAGTAAAAAAAATGAAAATTTTTGAAAAAATTTGGGGTGATTAGCAGTTCCAATAGAGTTTTGTGTAAGGCTTGTAATTAGGACTTGCAAGATTCAAAGTTTTAGCATCCCCCCCCCCCCCCCCACACTTAAATTACACATTGTCCTCAATGTGTCCCAAAAATAAGTTTTTAGGTTGATTGAATGTGTAAAAGGTGTGAAAAAGCAAAATTTTATGTTACTGGGCGTCTGGACACGGCCCCGTGTTCAGGTGGCAGTAACAAAAAGTTGAACAAAAGAAACAGAAGCCTGGACACGGGGGCGTGTTAGGTGAACACGGCCCGTGTCCAGTTTACCTGAACTGGGTATTTTCTGTAGACTGTGCAGCACGGGGCCGTGTTGGGCGGGCACGACCCGTGCTGAACTTGCTGTAATGAAGAAAGTTTCGTCGGATAGCCCTGTTTTCGTGCATGGGGTGCTGGTCCAAGTTTCCCTTGTTATCCTTCACCATCCCGAGTGTGTTTTATTCATTATAACATCATCCAAACACCAAATTAGCTAAAACCATCATTCATTAAGTCATAGAGAGAATTACAAAATAATCCTAAAAGTTAAAAACAAAGCAGAAAATAAAATTAAAGGGTCCTAAATTAGATAGGTCAAGTGATAAGTAAAATCATCTTATGGAGCTCTACGAGTACAATAAGAACCAAAAATCCAGAAAAGGTTTCCCGGTATCTAAAAGCTTTGTAGAACTCCGAGCCGAGGGGCGTTAAAGCCATTCTTCTATCTCTCTTCGGAGGAAGAAGGCGGCGTCATTCTCTTCAACATCTTGTGGAGGAGGAGCGACACCAACCGGAACCCCTTGTAGCACTTCCCGAGGGGGCTCCGGATGTATGGCGTACCATTCGACCGGTATGATGACTTCAGGAACCACATTCCATGCCCTTTGGGTAATGATTGGAACCAAAGGAGGAGAAGCGAGAATGTTCAACCTTTGGTGCAAAAGGTTGACCTCTCGAAGACATCCCTCTAGCCCCACCGTCAAATGATTAATTCAGTCAACCAATGCCTCTTCCACCCCTGTCATCTCATCAAGGGCCTCTCTTAAGGCGTAAACGTAGTTTACAAGAGAATCTTCAACCGTTGATGATCTTCTCCCTTGTCGGTTGTTTCTGGAGTGTGATGAAGATGTTCCGCTAGTTCTGCTCGCCATTCTGAGAAAACATACCGAGAAGAGTTCAACTTTATGGGATCAGTACTTCGGACACGGCCCCGTGTTCAACGAACATGGCCCGTGTTCAAATGTTTGTAGATTTTTAGGACAAGGGATCATGGAGTTTTAATTTGTTTTTATGATGTTTAAAACGATTTTAAGCAGAAACAATTTAAAACATTGTTGTAGAACTTATTTTTAACAAGATCCCATGAATAAAAATCTAACAAACATCTCAATAAAGCTTGAAATTATGGAGATTTCAAGTTTTAATGGAAGCATGAAGGAAAATTGAAGAAGATGAAAGTGGATAAAAGAGGAAAGGACAAGAAGGTTGTTGAGAAACTTCTTTTAGAAAATACCTAGGATGGTATGTGAGAATATTCCCCAAATCTCTGTCCCTTGAATGGTTCAAATGTGCAGGATTCTAGGCTGCATTTATAGAAAACAACAGTACGCTACACACGGCCCCGTGTTCAGGGGGAATCCTGACACATTTTGTCCGTATTCTGACACGAAATCAGACGGGAATCTTTGAGTGGACACGGGGGCGTGTTGACCTGGACACGGCCCCGTGTCTAGAGGCTGTCTTATGAAGTTTGTCTATTTTTTAAGGAACTTTTCCGGATCGGGCGGTTCCTTATTGGATGGAACAACCCCCAAGTGCCTAAGATACCTTAATTGCTCTAGATTAAGACGAGAACGCAAGAGGTTGTCGGTGAGGGTGATTCCTATGCTATATGTAGGCGGACAAGTCCAACCCTTTCCCGGGCTCTTGTTAAAGAAGGTGTATGCCGAATCGCTCAGGTCTATGTATGCATCGAACGAAGTCGATGGGGAGTCCTTCACGGCACAATCGACACAGGGATGATTATCGCTCAAGTCCTCACTAGAGTTAGAGGTAACGTTGGTAACAACGAAGTTTTTTTATGCGATCCCAACAATTCTTCTTGGTTATCGCCTTGAGATAAATTGTTGAAATCTATCCTAAGTTCTTCTAACCAATTAAGAATTAGATCTTCCATTTGAAATAGTTCATCAAGAAGCATTTCTCCTAGAAGATCTGGTTGAGAGCATTCGAGGGAGAGATAAGGATTATTTTTACTTTTGCCCCTCTTAAGGCTACATGAAAACAATGGGTCTATATAGTGGGGTTTATAATTTAGAAAATAACATTCTAATTCTTTATGAGAGCCACCACATATTTGACACCACGTACCATAAGAGTGCCGAAAGTAAAAATATCATTATCACTCATGTTTGTGTCAGAAATTACCAACCGTCGGGATCTTACGATTCTGTTTTCAGTAACTGAATCTTGGGTACGGGGTGTGTTCAGCGGGCACGGCCCATGCTGAGTTCTGCAGAAGCTGAAAAACTACGAAAAATTCTAAAAAAATAGAAAAATTAAGAAAAACGATTAGGCCGTTGATTCCTAACTTTCTTAAAATCCTTGTGTCGCCGGAAACGGCGCCAAAAACTTGATGCGTGTGAAGTGTGTATATAAGTTTAAGTATATTTTAAGCCCTTTTACACTTTTTAGCCAAGTTTTAAATTTATAAAACACGATATTTACTAACACTAAGCACACATATGGGCAAGTGCACCCATCGTGAGCGTAATATAGTGTTGGTAAGATACCGAGGTCGTCCAAGGACACAAGAGCTTTTAGTACCGGTTTATCCTCAACGCCTAATTAAACCAAAAGTTTAGAAAAAAGAATTTTTAAACTAGAAAAATAAAAACTAACTAAAATGCTGAAAAATAAAAATAAAATAAAAACAGATAGACAAGATGAATCACTTGGCTCCGACTCGTGTTTAGTGTAACCTTTGATTATTTCCGAACTTTTGCACTTTTTAAGAGATTATCTTAGTTATTGTAGTAGGCCCCTCTTTTGAAGGTGACGTTACCCTCAACCAGTAGTTTGAGTCAGCAAGGATACAATCCTAAAGGGTCGGATTATTGAAAGATAATTAATTAAGTTATAAATGCATATTATGGTAGGCCCCTCTTTTGAAGGTGACGTTACCCTCGGCTAAGTAGTCTGAGTCAGCAGGGATACAGTCCTAAGTAGCCGGGTTAAAGTATTAATAGTAGCTTACATATGAGGGGATCAAAGAGTTTGGACCCCCGCCATCCAATACCGGTGGGTATTGAAGGAGGTCCTACTAAATTTGACCAAGGTCCTTGCAGGATCTATACACTGAACAAGGCAAGACTCTTACCAAACCATCCCCTTAACCCCCGACCAGGTAGCCAACATACCTCCAGATAGACCGTGGAGATATGAATGGTGAAAATCTTTTATTTTATATAGACAGTAAAATAATGCAAAGACACCACGGACAAACGATAAGGAAGAATCACCTTCAACATAAGAAACTAGTTATTAAAGTCATTAATACATAACCAAGTAAAAAGTGCGAAAAGATTAAAAATAAAAAGTATTACACTAGACACTTGTCTTCACCAAGTGATGTAAGAGACTTAGGCAAACATGGCCTTTGATTGTCAAGAACTATTACGATCAATCTTGGATCCCAAGACGACTCACACACTCTATGTTGGACAATGGATGATGGTGGTGGATGATGGTGTTGTGATGGTGGTGGGTGGTGGGTGGTGGGTGGTGGGTGAAGTATGAGAGAGGTGGTGTGCCAAGGGATGGTTTGCAAATGAGCCAAGCACCCCTATTTATAGCCTGAACAGTAGCTCGGGCACGGCCTCGTGTCCAGTGGGCACGACACTGTGACCATCCTCCTTCTCTGTCTTCATTAATTTCTTTTGTCTGCATTAGTTGACCACGGCCCCGTGTCCGATGGGCACGACCCCGTGTGCAGAAGCATATCTGTACTATCAAGATTTGCCTGGATTCTGCGAATCTTATAGTTGACCACGGCCCCGTGTCCGCTGAGCACGGCCCCGTGGTGGGCGATGGAAGCTTCTACAGCTTTGTCTTTTATGCTGACACTTGGGCACGCCCCCGTGTTCGCTGAGCACGGGGCGTGTTCAGCCTTCTGTTCTCTTGTTTTGCTTGGGAATATGCTTTCAGGGAGGTCGGGCATGCCACGTTTGTTCCTTTTCTTGTGTTTATGTTAGCTTTAGCTGCATTTTTGCTTCTTTTGTTAATTTGAGTTCATTTAATCCTGAAAATACAAAAGGAAGACAAAAGCACACTTTTTCCAACATTAGTACTAAAAAATGGTTAGTTTTATGCCACAATTGATGTAATTTATATGTTGCATTTTGCACACATCATTCTCTATCAAATCACAAAACACAACGCAAACACTTTATAAACGCTAACCGCTCCCACATGCTATACGTGATTTGTTGAATGCTTGTTACTATGCTTTTATAGTGTTACACTAGACCGCCTCTAGCAACGATAGTACTATAGTTTGCACTCAGCACCTGTGTGACAGAGGTTGCTAGGGATCACATTACTTTACTTCACGTGTTCGCGTCGGTGAACATGTTTCGCGCATACTCTACATCGCAGTCTCGTGGTTAGGTGGTAATCATTGTTGATAGTTACATGCTTCTCCCGTTACGTGTTACATGTTGGTTATGCGTAAACGCTTTTTATACTATTACCTATGCAAACTTGTGTAATCACCTTTACTTTATGTATTGACTTGTATTTTAACGTATGTGACAGGTTGATTGGGATGTTATGCTGCAAACAAGTTAGGAAGTCTAGAAACTCAACAAATAAAATCTGAGTTGTCGGAATGGAATTTGTTTTGAGACTGATTATCTATAATGACTTTTTTGAAATATTTGTTTAATAGTATGGGATATTAAACCTTTTAAATATTGTCATTTAATAGTTGTTATGGATTCTCTTGAACAATCTGTTTCGCTCAGTGCCACACTCCGATGATTCCGCCATTGGTTGGGGTGTGACGGATTGGTATAAGAGCCATAACTATAGGGAATTAGGTCGATTCGTGTAGAATGGACCTAGTCTATAGTCTAAGTACCAACAGACCCATTGTACGAACCCACTTGGGGCTTTGTACTAACCCATATTGATGCAGGCCCAAGTGTTGAGGAACGGGCCATTTTGTATTTAGAGGCCCAAGATCGCGTGACAAAAGGGGCTTCACTAAAATGGCTCTAACTTGGGCTACAGGTGTCCGTTTTGGGCGTGCGACCAGGCGAAACGATCGTGAGAACGAAGCCCATCTTTCCACAAACACCATAGGTGGTTTGGGTCAACGTCCAGGCCCAAAATCGCTTATTTCTATGAGTTATTTACATTTTTATGTTTTTTAGTGCTTTTCGTGGACTTTTATTTGGTTCTAGCTTTTGGCCCAAGTGTGTTTTGAGGCCCGTTTTGAATTTACGTTGTTATTTATATGGATGTAATGGGAGGAAGATAATCAGTTTTGAAGTTTATGAAAAGTCATTTTTCTCTCCCAATTCACTTGTGAGTGTCTTGAGTGTGAAACCCCCAATTTTCGGTATTCCGCAAGAATCAACGAATTTTGGAAGAATTGTTCCTGGTATTCTGTGTGAATCAACAGGTCCAATTTCATATCCTATCTTCAAGTCTACATCACATATGCTGTTATACTCTCATTCGAACTTGCAATTTATATTACACCTTCGTACGAACCCATATACTACAGCTTCGTACAAAGGCGGCCTTTCCTAAGATTGAAAACTATTTTGCCTTTCCTAAGGCTAACGCAATACACACGCTTTGGAAAACACTCGTATAACACCAATGAGTGATTGTGTCGAGATTAGGTGTGAAAACCAAGAACTCTCGATAGGATCACTCACTCTACGTGTATTTTACTCTCAGCACGAGAATCTTTCGTTAAGTTAGGAGTGATATCCATATCTCAACGAAAATCTCCATCTCTCTATCTCATGGTTTTACCACAACTAGGAGCGAAGTTGTTAAGTTAGGGGTGAAGCCCACACCTTAATGACCAGTTCCACTCCCTACTTTGATTTTCAAAAATTTCACCAAAGTCTCGACTGTTCCAATGATTTGAGTCACGTAGTAACTGGAAGGATGAGTGTCGTTCGCCGAATCTCGGTGAGAGCACAGTCTATTAGGCCAAAGCATATACTCGAACTCGTTGGGGATAGTCGAATCACTTTGGATAGTCGATGTCTAACACCAAGGCACTCTATTTCATCTCCAAGCCGCAATCGCTGATTTTATGCGTCATCGATTTTAGTATGTTATGTGTTTCAATTTTACGAATTTGGTTTCGATTTTGGAGATTTTACGCTTTCCGCTCCCCGCTTCACAAAACGCGCACAACTCACACAGCCCTCTTTAATCTAAAACGCTAACTAATCGCGAACAAACTAAGAAGCCTCATACGCTAAACTCCTCGCTTGTGATACGCTACACTCGACGCTTATGCTACTCGCTATCTCTCGCAACTCTCGCATGCGTTACACGCAATCTGGAGAATCAGGTTTTGTTTGAAAGGTGAATACGTGCAAATATATGCCTATGTGAATTACGTGCCTACGTGCTTATGTGCTTATGTGTATATGTGCTTATGTGCTTATGTGTATTCGTGATTCATGTGAACTATGTGTATACGCGCTGATGTGTTACTTAGCTTTATGAGAAACATATTGATAATAAATATGGTGTATAAAACACAAACTCTTAACTAAAACCCATTATAATCGAATCTCGTCTAATTCTTATGACGACGTCTGCTGCAGAACTCGCATGCGCTAATGTCGTCATTTGGATCTCATACTCACCGTGCTGCCCGACGAAACCATGCTGATAAACGAATCGCCTCTCTTGTGGCCAAGGAAATGGTCAAGGTCATACCTTAGATCGTTAGTGAGATCAACGAGGTTAGTAGCAAATCTTCTGTTGAATCGAAGAGTGATGCACCTAAAGCTCCCTTCAGCGTTAAACAATTCAAAGCATGCGGTCCTACAAACTTTACCGGCGAAGATGAACCCAGTGCAATGTTTCAGTGGTTTGACTCGATCGAGGTCACTTTTCGTCAAAGCGGATGCCCAGAAAACCTACGCGCTGTGAATGCTACTGGAGTCTTCCAGTCCAGGGCACTGGATTGGTGGACCGTTGAGTGCAACAGGCACGGTAACGATGCAACTTATGGCCTCTCATGGGAGGAGCTTAGGGAGCTTATGATGAAGGAGTTCTGTCCTCCTCACGAAGTCTAAAAGCTGGAGAATGAATTCTGGCACATCAAGGAAGAAGGAGGTGACAACGCTGGTCTCACCGCTCGTTTCAAACAATTGAGCATTATCTGTCCCAGTCAGTTGGACATGTCTGATAAAACCATCAAGAAGTATATTCGAGCTCTCCCCGATTATGTAGCCGACTTTGTTCAGGCAATGAGACCTACTACTATCGAGGAAACCTACTAACTCGCAGCTGAGATTAACGATAAACGAGTCTTGGCTGGAGCTTTCAAAACCTCAACCAAGAGTCTCAATCAAGCTATTGCCGCTCCCATCCATGACAATGTAGCATCTCAAGGTTCAAAGTCTTCATGCCAGAGCTGCAAGCCAAGAAACAACAACAACAATAACAAGAACTATGTGACTACCGCCACAGCACCACTCCATATCGTCCCCATACCTCCCAACAACCAGAATCGTCAAGTTGCTGTTACCAAATGCACGCCTGCCAAGCGCGCGTACACTGGTATCCACCCTTTGTGCCCTCCTTGCACCTATCATCAACCTACAGGGGTTAACTGTCGTTTCTGTGTGAATTGCAATCTCTACGGGAACTTCACCGCACACTGTCGTTTAGAACCACGCCAGCAAGCTACCCAAGCTCTTCCAGCACCAACAGCTCAACCTCTTGCTATTCAGGGAAAACCAGTAGTTCCAGTGCCCGTTGCTAATGCTCGAACCTGCTACTCTTGTGGTGACCCTAATCATTTTGCTAACGTCTGCCCGCACCGCGTTGTCAAACAAGAACCACAGCAGCAGCAACCACAACAGCAACAGCAGCAACAACAGCCTCAGCAGCAGCAACCACAACAAGCAGCCCGCGGAAGAACCTTCAATATCAACGTCCGCCAGGCTCAGACTGATACAATGTTGTCAATGGTATGTTCCTTGTTAACGGTATTTATGCTTCTTGCTTGTTTGATACTGGAGCCGATAAATGTTTTGTGTCGTTTAAATTCGAAAAGCTCCTAAAATGTAAATGCGCTATCCTCCCAATGACTTTCGACGTAGAAATTGCCAACGGAAGAACCGTCACCGTCAGCTCCGTTCCCCGTGATTGTACTCTTACACTCAACAATCACGCTTTCCTGATCGATCTCATTCCTATGCAACTTGGTAGTTTCGATGTCATAGTAGGAATGGACTTTCTTAGTGAAAACCGTGCCGAAGTTGTTTGTTTCGAAAATATGATTCGTTTCTCCCTTTCAAATGGCGACCAGCTCTGTGTTTATGGCGAAGTATCCTCTAAAGAATTGAAACTCATGTCGTGCATTCAAGCGAGCAAGTATCTCCGCAAGGAATACCTGGCTTTCTTAGCCCACATTGTAGTAGCGGAGGAGGAAAAGAAGCCGATGGAAAAGGTTCTAGTGGTTCGTGATTTTCCTAATGTCTTTCCTGACGATTTATCTGGTCTACCCCCTACCCGAGATATCGAATTTCGTATCGACCTTATCCCTGGTGCTAACCTTGTCGCTAAAGATCCTTATCGCCTCACACCGTCCGAAATGCGTGAACTTTCTAGCCAACTCCAGGAGTTAGTTGATAAAGGCTTCATACGCCCTAGCACATCACCTTAGGGCGCACCTGTCCTTTTCGTGAAAAAGAAGGATGGATCGTTCTGAAAGTGCATCGATTATAGGGAAACTCAACAAGCTTACTATCAAGAATCACTACCCTCTACCCCGAATCGACGACTTATTTGATCAGCTCCAAGGCGCTACGTGTTTCTCTAAAATTGACCTACGTTCTGGCTATCATCAGTTGTGTATTCAAGAGCAGGATATTCTGAAAACCGCTTTTCATCGCGGTCTTCATGGACTTGATGAACTGTGTGTGTAAACCCTTCCTTGATCATTTCGTTATCATGTTTATCGATGATATCCTTATCTACTCGAAGTCAAGAGCCGAACATGCGCAGCATCTCCGTTTGGTTCTCGAGCTTCTTTAAGGAAATCGCCTCTACGCCAAATTCTCCAAGTGTGAATTTGGCCCGAGGAGGTTCAATTCCTCAGTCACATCGTTAACAATCAAGGAATTCATGTTGATCCCGCAAAGATAGAAGCTGTCAAGAGTTTGATTACACCGAAAACCCCGTCCGAAGTCCGTTATTTTCTTGGATTGGCGGGCTATTACCATCTATTCATCGCTAACTTTTCGAAAATCGTTGTTCCTCTCACTGCCTTAACACATAAAGACAAGCCTTTTGTTTGGGGAACCGAACAAGAGGATGCCTTTCAAACTCTCAAGCGTATGCTTTGCAACGCTCCCGTTCTCGTCCTACCCGACGGAAATGACGACTTTGTTGTTTATTGCGATGCCTCTAACCTAGGTCTTGGTTGTGTTCTTATGCAACGAGACAAGGTTATCACATATGCATCTCGACAACTCAAGGTCCACGAGAAGAACTACATGACCCACGATCTCGAACTCGGTGCAGTTGTTTTTGCGTTAAAGATATAGCGACACTACCTTTATGGTACCAAGTGTATGGTCTTCACCGACCATAAGAGCCTACAACACATCTTGAACCAGAAAGAACTAAATATGCGCCAACGCATATAGGTTGAACTTCTTAATGACTACGATTGTGAGATACGCTACCATCCAGGCAAGGCAAACATCGTTACTAATGCCCCCAGTCGACGAAGCTATGTGTATAGCGTTTGCGACACTCAAGCCTAGAATAATCTCGAAGCCCTAGTTCGCGATGCCCAGCATGCATGCTTCATTGAGAATACCTTGAAAGAGGAAATGAAGTGTGATGCCGAAACTTAGCTTGTCACCAAATCGAACGATATCTACCATTTATCTCGACCGCATTTGGATTCCCAGTCATCATAATCTCCGAGAGATATTGATGACTAAAGCACACAAATCCCGATATTTCATTCACCCCGGTGCCGACAAGATGTACCAGGACCTTCGTTCCAGGTATTGGTGGCCGGGAAAGAAGAAGGATATCGCTCTCTATGTTTTGAAATGCCTAACTTGCTCGTTAAGGCCGAACATCAACGACCCTCTAGCTTACTCGAACAACCCGAGATCCCGATGTGGAAATGGGAGAGCATTGCCATGGACTTCATTACGAAACTCCCGCGCACTCCATCAGGTCACGGTAGTATTTGGGTTATCGTTGACAGTCTGATGAAATCCGCCCACTTTATACCGATACGAGAAGACTTCAAGGTAGAATGATTAGCATGAATCTATATCGACGAAATCATTTGTCGACACGGGGCGCCTCGTGACATCATCTCTGACTGCGATGGTCGATTTACCTCACGTCTCTGGGAGACTTTTCAGTCTGCTCCTGGTACTACTCTCAATCTCAGTACCGCATTCCATCCCCAGACCAACGGTCAAACTGAGCGCACGATCCGCACCTTTGAAGACATGCTTCGTTCGTGCGTTATAGATTTTGGCGGTAATTGGGATTCGCATTTACCTCTAGTAGAATTCTCGTACAATAACAGTTATCACGCTAGTATTCAAATGGCACCCTCTGATGCATTATACGGTAGAAAATGTCGATTGCCAATTGTATGGCACGAGATCGGAGACGCAAAAATCACCGGTCCCGAGTTATTACAAGACACGACTGACAAGATCCTCCAAATAAGAGACAATCTTTTGAAAGATCGGAGTCGTGAAAAGAGCTACGCCAATAAACGCTGCAAGCCCCTCGAGTTTGCAGTTGGTGATCACGTACTCCTAAAGGTTTCACCTTGGAAGGGGGTGACCCTATAACAACTCTCCCGAAGCCCTTAAACATGTCCTAAAATACACCCCGTATACGAAAAGTGGGCCCGAAATACCCTTATTTTATGAAAATTAAATAAAAAATTCTAATGTCACTCGCGGGCCGCGACCCCTTGACTAACTCGGTCGCGGGGCGCGACAGCTTGGCCATCAGGCTTAACCCGGTGCCGCCATGTGTCTTACTCATGCCAAGCCTAGCCGTTGATTCAGCCAAGCTACGTCCTAGGCAACCTAGCTCGCGGGGCGCGAAGCCCCCTTGTGTTTCTCTCGCGGGGCGTGAGAGACCCCTGTTCCAGCCCTATAAATAGAGATTCCGACATTCAGTTCAAACCGTTCAAATAAAAAATATCTCTCTCAATTCTGAATAGCAATAGTAATTTCCGGGTATTATACCTACTAAAATAGCGAAGCTCTGCCTCGATGTAAGTATCATAACCCCCGGTTACGTATTAGTTACTCTGCCCGATTGATCTTGTGCTCCGTAACGTATGTCGAGGCTCTACCTGAGTTCGTCGTTGGAGTTCTGTCTCGGGAGAGGGGTATAGCTAATGTAAATTGAGTTATTAGACTAACACGTGTGCATTGTTTAAATTAATAGATTATAGCCAGGAAATCACAAGGAAATACCTAAATTAGCAATGTGAGTAATTCCTCTTTTCGTAAACTGTTTTTACAAAACCTCAATTGTTTTACATTATAACTAACAGTGATTGAGTATTTGCAATTCTACAATTATCGTCGGTATGTTGAGGTTTTGTATACAAAATTTGTTACTACACTGTGAGTAGTAGCTTACTACACTGTGAGTAGTAGCATGACCACAAGTCAGGGTTGACAGTACCGTGGGTGGTAATTAAAGTAGATGTAAACAAATGTAATTGCTGGATTGCCCTCAATGCTGTAAAATGATAAAACTTGTTTTGATTAAACTGAGATTCACTCACCAGTATTTTCCACTGAAAAAAATGTTTTAAACGCGTTTCAGGTAACAAAATGTGAAAGCCGAATAGAATCCAACTGGAGAGCACTGAAGGCTTGGAAAAGTGGCTATAAAAGTTACATAAATAAAGAAGAAATTTTATTTCAATAAATTAGGGTTTATCCCTACAAACATATTATGAATGGAAACTGGGGTTTTACCCATGTGTTTATTATTTATAAAATGAGGTGCTTTACTCTAATAAAATATTTCGTAACTATGGTCCTGATGTAGATTCCACTGCCAAAATTAAACAAACACCGATACCACCGAATGTGCGAGCTCGCGGCCGCCCGCCTCCCGGGGCAAGGGGTCGGGGGTTGCGACAGGAGGAGGTATCAGAGCTACAGCCACTGATTTGAGCCATAGAAGTGTTCTACTGACATAAAAAATTGTCAATTCTGTTAGGAAATAATCTATGTGACTATGTGCATACATGTATATTATTGTTGTGTGTTATTTGACAATCTGTTAGTTTACAGTATGAGTGATCAAGGACCATCTGACGCCTATCGTCACTGATGCGTGCGAAGTGTTATATTTATTAGGTGTATATTTTAAGCCCCTTTAACACTTATTTTTAGCCAAGTTTTAAATTTATAAAACACGATATGTTACTAACACTAAACACACATATGGGCAAGTGCACCCATCGTGAGCGTAGTATAGCGTTGGTAAGATACCGAGGTCGTCCAAGGACACAAGAGCTTTTAGTACCGGTTTATCCTCAACGTCTAATCAAAATAAAAAGTTTAGAAAAAGGTTTTAAACTAAGAAAAATAAAAACTAACTAAAATGCTGAAAATAAAAATAAAAGAAAAAAAACAGATAGACAAGATGAATCACTTGGTTCCGACTCGTATCTAGTATAACCTTTGATTATTTCCGCACTTTTGCACATAATTAAGAGATTATCTTAGTTATTGTAGTAGGCCCCTCTTTTGAAGGTGACGTTACCCTCACCCCAGTAGTTTGAGTCAGCAAGGATACAATCCTAAAAGGGTGGATTATTGGAAGATAATTAATTAAGTTATTAATGCAAATTATGGTAGGCCCCGCTTTTGGCGGTGACGTTACCCTCGACTAAGTAGTCTGAGTCAGCAGGGATACAGTCCTAAATAGCCAGGTTATAGTATTAATAGTAGTTAACTTATGAGGGGATCAAAGAGTTTGGACCCCCGCCATCCAATACCGTGAAGCATTGAAGGAGGTCCTACTAAATTTGACCCAGGTCCATTGCAGGACCTCTAAACGCTGAACAATGGCAAGACCTTTACCAAACCGTTCCCTTAACCCCCGACCAGGTGGCCAACATACCTCCATATAGACCGTGGAGATATGAATGGTGAAAATCTTTTATTTTATATAGACAGTAAAATAATGCCAAGACACCACGGACAAACGATAAGGAAAGATCACCTTCAACATAAGTAACTAGTTATTAAAGTCATTAATACAAAACCAAATAAAAAGTGCAAAAGATTAGAAATAAAAAGTATTATACTAGACACTTTGTCTTCACCAAGTGATGTAAGAGACTTAGGCAAACATGGCCTTGATTGTCAAGAACTCTTACGATCAATCTTGGATCCCGAAACGACTCACACACTCTACGATGGACAATGGATGATGGTGGTGGATGATGGTGTTGTGATGGTGGTGGGTGGTGGATGAAGTGTGAGAGAGGTGGTGTGCCAAGGGATGAGTTGAAATAAAACCAAGCACTCCTATTTATAGGCTGAACAGAAGGCTGGGCACGGCCCCGTGTCCGCTGGACACGCCCCCGTGCCCGTCTGACATTCTCTCTCTTCATTAATTGTAATTCGCAATTACAATTAATGCGCCTGCTGTACTTTCGCCACGCCCCCGTGTTCACTGGACACGGCCCCGTGGTGGGCAATAGAAGCTTCTACAGGTTTGTCTTTAGTGCCAGGGCTGTCCATCCTGAGCACTGCCCCGTGCACACGCCCCGTGTCGGGCTGGGCACGCCCTGTGCTCAGCTGGGCACAGCCCCATGCTCAGCTTTCTTCTTGTTTTTGCTTTGGGAGATGCTGTTGAGGGGGGGGGGTTGTATTGTGTTAATAGAACTTGTGTATGAATTCTTGTTAAATCCTAGAATTAGCATACTTTTGGAAATGATAGGGGACTTTTAGGTAGCCTCGTCTAGATGTGTGAGAGTGCGAGATTGGTGGGTTGGACCTCATACATTACATATATGAGCTTGGTATTGTGAGGGGTGGGGGTTTGGTTCTTAGAAAGCCATGTTGAGCGTTAGACCATTCGATTGTGACCCGATCCTACTTCCTACAAAAATTTTACCTTTTGAGATGACCCGGTTTAGGAGATTTAGTATGTAGTATTGAAAGAGAAAAGAGAAAAATATAAAAAAGTATTTAGTTGGAATAGTAGTTGAGAATGTTGAAGAAGTTGTGTATATATTTGATGGTTGCTTTGTTTAGTGGTAGAAATAAAAACCGGGTCAAATCAATTAGCTCTTTCATATGTATTCCACCATTTTCCTACCTTGACACCTAGCCCCGTTACAACCCGCAAGTCCCTTTGATTCTAAAGCATGTTAGATATTTGTTAGGAGGAAACTTGATTTGTATACAAGCTTATTGTCGCACACACACACGCATTGAGTGGTTTAGCATTATGCTAATAATTCTTGTAACCGAGAGATTTTGTGTGAGGGGTGTGTCTTGTGGTATGATTGAAAGTTAGTAAAAGGACGGCACAGTTAGCTTGGTTTGCATGTTTGATCGCTTAGGTTTTGAATCGTTTTCGAACGGGTTGCTTGGGACAAGCAACGGGTAAGTGTGGGGATGTGACGGGTGGTCCGTTGGACAACCTTTAAATGGTTTAAAAAGATTAAAATTCCATGCTGAACTTGGTTATTTGCTTGAACTTAGTAACTACGAGTGTTCGTGTGATGTTACAGGTTAATCGGCTTAAACCGGTGAATTTCGTATGCTTGGTGATGAAGCGGAACACCCATGGATGTTAACCGGGGCATATCACGTTGCTAGGTATTGGATGGGTTCTAACACTCTAATATAAGACGATGCACATGGGGGTTTTATAAACAACATCAAATCATCATCACACATCATCAAAAGGAGTCAAGATCACACGCTGACTTTGAGAGAAAATAATAAAGTCAACAAGCACATTATCACATTGATGGCAAGCAAGAGGAATAAAATGGCAACATCTTGAAGTCAAAAACATTATCATCAACATCAGTTGGTGAGCACGTGGACTCTCTTTTGGCAGCATACATATTTTCTTGGACAATAGTGGGCCGCCATATTTACAAGGGGGTGTCTTTGATTGGGCCGCCACACAAAAGGGAAGCAAACATCACCATCATCATGTGGACTGTTCGGTTCTTTTATTGGGCCGCTAACAAGGAAGTGGCAAACAAAATAAAACATCACGTGATCTCTTGGCAGCCAACAACATCATCATTACATACACGCACACTTTGGATTTTGAAGGCACCATTATTTTATCGAAGAAAAAAATATAATTATCATCATATACACACATGCTGAGCGTAGACATTGGGCAGCATTATTAGGATATAATATCATCATCAACACGTGAATTGGGATCAGAGAAAAGACAAAAGAAAATTAAACAACATTGGCATCAAATCATCGTTTGGAGGCAGCTGACTTTTGAGGGCATCATCATTAAAAAGGAGTCCACGTGAACATGCAGACATGGAGGATGTACACGCATACACATGCGGCTGGATGGAGGCAGAGGTATCACGTGAAACAAAGAAAAAAAAACTCAGGATGTTACCGTAATTTACGGTATGACCGTAAATTACGGTGGCCTTGAAAAAGGCCTGCAGCTCACCGTAACTCAGTAGAAGGATACCGTAACATCATCATGTGTACCGTAACTTACGGTCTTACCGTAAGTTACGGTGGAAGTGACGCAGAAAATTTGTAACCGCTCATTAAAAACAGTTTGATGGTGTCTTTTCAAGGGTTCTCATGATTGAACGGTTTTGGGACTCACTAGGGGCGATTTTGCTTGTTCTTGCTTGGTTGGAGACAATTTCTATCATTCGGTTTATGTATTTGATTCGTATGAACATTGAATTGATTGTGATGATGATTCACCAAGCTATGTCCGGCTAAAACTTTCGGTGATCATCTTAGGTGAAGGTTATCTTGAACTTTTGTGTGTTTATTTCTGAATTTCTAGAATGATAACTTGCGTTGCTTGAATATCATGGTGTATGTTTAATTGCTTGTAACTTTTTAATCGATATTGCAATTTCTAGTCTTAATCGTACGTTCTTGGTGCCGTTGGCAATCGAGATATCACGGGAAGGGTTAGGGTTGGTTATTGATTAATTGATCATCGGGAAACAACCTCACGTTTATAAATCCGAGTACTTTGTTCCCTTTTATCACTTCGATTATTCATGCACGAGTTATGTCTATGTAACTCTTTCTAGTTAGAATTGCACACAATTGTTTAAAGAAACTGAAACCTAAGATGGTCATTATTCTCTCCTAATCTGTTTTACAACCAATATTTGATTTGCAATTAGTTTTTAATTTAGTTTTCTCAAACAACAATCCAATTCATTGATCTTAATTTTCTGCAAATTAGGTTAATTGTAGTTTAATCGCAAGGCTATAAAAACAACACACTTTCCACATACTCCCTGAGTTCGATACCCTATTACCGCTATCTATAGTTGTTATTGGGATTAAATTTGCGTGACCCACGACAATCACGTCAAATTTTGGCGCCGTTGCCGGGGAGTAGTGCGCAACGTGTGTCAGTTTGTTAGTTTTGCTTTGTTATTTTCGGGTTTACACTGGTGTGTTTAGTGTGCAGGTTCTACAGGTGCATGCATACTAGAGGCTCTCACAAAGCGTCACCATTGTCATTTGATCCGGAGATCGAAAGAACGCTAAGGCAAAACCGAGTTTTACTATGCGAAAACAGAATCATTGGTTCACCTACTTCACCCATCACACCAAGAAACATCATGGACGAAACACAAATACCACCCACAACGGGTCAAACGACCTCAACTATTATACCTACTTCCACACAACCATCACCAAACACAACCATGCCTAATTCTACTACAATGCCTACTCCACTTCATGATACTACACCAACCAACACCACACAACCGATTACTACTCAAAATGAACCCAATCTTACCTTTAGTCCTTCAGCCACAATCCCACCATTATCACACTTCTTTCCTCCATCTACAGGTCAATCATCTTCTCATTATTCAATACCACCAAATACAACCATTGTCCATACTACCTCTACGTTTAGACCATCAAACCAGTCGGGTTTTCAATACTCGACCATTCCATTTGGGCAAACTTCGGGTATAGGGGGAGATGGATATGAGGAAGGATACGAAGATTTTGAGGGCTATGATGAAGATGGGTACGCTTATGAAGGTGATGGTGATCAAGGAGAGTTCGGTTATGTGCAAAGTCAATCTCAAGGAATGGCAAATGTAGGTGGAGTGCTACCGCAACATATTCGACCAAGACCACAAGGACCACCAATGCAACGTCCTATTCCTTTGCAACAAATTCGGCCACAAAACGTACAACCTCAATTCCAAAGGCCGATTCAATACCCACCGATGCCCCAACAACAATTTCAACAACCAATCGCACCACAAGGGCATATACCAAGACCTATGGGTCCTATTCGTCCAAGGGGTCGGTTGGGTGTTTGATGTGTGTAAAATGCAACATATAAATTACATCAAATGAGGCATAAAACTAACCCTTTTTTAGTACTAATATTGGAAAAAGAGTGTTTTTGTCTTCCTTTTGTATTTTCAGGATTAAATGAGCTCAAAAACGCAAAAGAAGCAAAAAGACAGCTAAATCCAACATAAATACAAGAAAAGGAACATTAGAGGATTGCCCGAACCCTCAACGGCACCTTCCAAAGCAAAATAGAGAAAACAGAAGGCTGAACACGCCCCGTGCTCAGCCAGCACGGGGCCGTGCCCAAGAAGCAGCAGAAAAGACAAACCTATAGAAGCTTCTATTGCCCACCACGGGCCGTGCTCAGCGGACACGGGGGCGTGCCGAAAGTACTGCAGGCGCATTAATTGTAATTGCGAATTACAATTAATGAAGAGAGAGAGTGTCAGACGGGCACGGGGCCGTGCCCAGCGAACACGGGGCCGTGCCCAGGCCTCTGTTCAGCCTATAAATAGGAGTGCTTGGTTTCATTGCAACTCATCCCTTGGCACACCACCTCTCTGACACTTCATCCACCACCCACCACCATCACAACACCATCATCCATTGTCCATCATAGAGTGTGTGAGTCGTCTCGGGATCCAAGATTGATCGTAAGAGTTCTTGACAATCAAGGCCATGTTTGCCTAAGTCTCTTACATCACTTGGTGAAGACAAAGTGTCTAGTATAATACTTTTTATTTCTAATCTTTTGCACTTTTTATTTGGTTTTGTATTAATGACTTTAATAACTAGTTACTTATGTTGAAGGTGATCTTTCCTTATCGTTTGTCCGTGGTGTCTTGGCATTATTTTACTGTCTATATAAAATAAAGGATTTTCACCATTCATATCTCCACGGTCTATATGGAGGTATGTTGGCTACCTGGTCGGGGGTTAAGGGAACGGTTTGGTAAAGGTCTTGCCATTGTTCAGCGTTTAGAGGTCCTGCAATGGACCTGGGTCAAATTTAGTAGGACCTCCTTCAATACTTCACGGTATTGGATGGCGGGGGTCCAAACTCTTTGATCCCCTCATAAGTTAACTACTATTAATACTATAACCCGGCTATTTAGGACTGTATCCCTGCTGACTCAGACTACTTAGTCGAGGGTAACGTCACCGCCAAAAGCGGGGCCTACCACAATACTGCATTAATAACTTAATTCATTATCTTCCAATAATCCACCCCTTTAGGATTGTATCCCTGCTGACTCAAACTACTGGGGTGAGGGTAACGTCACCTTCAAAAGAGGGGCCTACTACAATAACTAAGATAATCTCTTAATTATGTGCAAAAGTGCGGAAATAATCAAAGGTTATACTAGATACGAGTCGGAACCAAGTGATTCATCTTGTCTATCTGTTTTTATTTTATTTTTATTTTCAGCATTTTAGTTAGTTTTTATTTTTCTTAGTTTAAAACATTTTTTCTAAACTTTTATTTTGGTTAGACGTTGAGGATAAACCGGTACTAAAAGCTCTTGTGTCCTTGGACGACCTCGGTATCTTACCAACGCTATACTACACTCAACGATGGGTGCACTTGCCCATATGTGTGTTTAGTGTTAGTGAAATATCGTGTTTTATAAATTTAAAACTTGGCTAAAATAAGTGTTAAAAAGGGCTTAAATATACACCTAAAATATACAACACTTTATCGCACATCAAGTTTTTGGCGCCGTTGCCGGGGACACAAGGATTTTAAGAAAGTTAGGAATCAACGGCCTAATCATCTTTTATTTTTCTTTTTATTTTTTTTAGATTTTCTTAGTTTTTCAGCTTCTGCAGAGCTCAGCACGGGCCGTGCCCGGTCAGACACGGGCCGTGCCCAGCATCATCACTGGCAGTTTTTATTTTCTGAGTTACAGAGAGCTGAACACGGGGCCGTGTCGGTGCAACACGGGGTCGTGTCCAACTCCCAGTAACTGGGAATCCAGAAAACAATTACTGTATCTCTCAACACGGGCCGTGCTCACTGAGCACGGGGCCGTGGTAAACATTCTGACCAGCGTTCTTTTCTGTTTTTGTTGCAGGACTCGGAACCCAGGCGCCACAGTTGAACCTCCTACGTAGTGCATGAGCTCCAGTTCTAGTAGAGATATAAAAGAACCCCTAGAAGAACCCGAGCGCTTTCTCAGAAAAAGACTAAAAGCTAAAAATCAAGAGAAAGCTTCGGGGGACCCACTTCCAATGGCGGACCAACGTACCCTCATGGATTACCTACGGCCTACCGTAGGCAATCTTGGCGCTGCTATCAATGCACCGAATGTCGAGGCCAACAACTTCGAACTTCGGCCGCATTTGATACAAATGCTCCAAAACTCCGCAACCTTCCACGGGCTTGCGGACGAGGATCCCCATCTACATATTACTAACTTTTTAGAAATATGTGATACCTTTCGGATCAATGGAGCATCAAATGACGCCATCCGCCTTCGAATGTTTCCTTTCTCACTAAAAGACCGAGCCAAGGCTTGGCTTAACACCCTCCCAGTTGGATCGGTAAACACCTGGGATGAACTCGCCCAAAAGTTTTTGTATAAGTATTTCCCTCCTGCTAAAACGGCTAAATTAATGACTGGAATTAATACATACTCACAAGAGGATGGGGAATCCTTATATGAAACTTGGGAAAGGTTCAAGGAGCTTCTAAGAAAGTGTCCTCACCATGGTCTAGCGGTATGGCAACAAGTATCCACTTTCTACAATGGATTGTTGCCACACACAAGACAAACACTTGATTCAAGCTCCGGGGGACTCTTAGGTAATCGTCGCCCAAATGAAATATATAACCAAATTGAGGAAATTGCTCAAACCAATTTTCAATGGCACACTCCCCGAGGTAATAAATCTATTGCCCCGGGCGCCCATAAGGTTGATGAAAGCACCTCTTTACAAGCCCAAATCGAGGCCCTCTCTTCAAAAATCAAAAGGCTAGAAATGACAAAAACGGCCTCGGTTATGGCTTGTGAAGGGTGTGGTGGGTCACATGAAAATTGGAGTTGTATGAAAGAATTAGATGAACAAACTGAAACGGTAAACTACATGGATAATAGACCTAGGCCGTCGGGTCCTCCAACGGGTACCTACAACCAAGGATGGCGTAACCACCCAAATCTTGGTTGGAGAGATCCCGGCAATAGTAGTAACCAACAAAATCAACGAACTAATTTTCAACAACCGCAAAATTTTCCTCAACAACAAGGTGGAAGAGAAAGGCTTGAAGATACTGTATCTCGCCTCATCTCTGACACAGAAAAGAAAAACTCGGATCGATTTCAACAATTGGAATCAAATTTCACAAATCAACAAGCTAGCATTCAAAACGTTGAAAAACAATTAAATCAGCTAGCTTAAAATTTCTCCGAGAGACCGCAAGGCGCATTACCCAGTAATACCGAAACGAACCCAAAGGCACAAGTACATCTCATCACATTAAGAAATCGAACCGTGGGTCCCGAGGATGCTCCATTGTCGCCAAATGAAAGAAGCCATTCTAGTCAGCCTGTGACTCCTCCTGCGCCAGAAAAAGCTTCTACACCAAATCAAGGGCCCACCAAGACTCCTCCAATCCCGTACCCCGGTAGGTTAAATCGTCAAAAGACCGATGAGCAATTCGCAAAGTTCGAAAGCTTACTAAAACAATTGCATGTCAATATTCCTTTTATTGAGGTCCTAACCCAAATGCCTAAATATGCAAAATTCATGAGGGATTTCCTCACTCACAAAAAGAAAATTGAATCATTGCAATTAGTTAACTTAGGCGAAGAATGCTCAGCTCTAGTACTCAACAAACTTCCACAAAAGAAAATCGATCCCGGGAGCTTCACAATCCCTTGTTCGACTGGGAAGTCCCCCGTCCGAAATGCTTTAGCCGATCTTGGAGCTAGCATCAACCTCATGCCCACATCAATGTTCAAGCGACTCGGCCTAGGAACAACAAGCCCCACAAAGATGAGCATACAACTCGCCGACAGGTCCGTCAAGTTCCCACATGGTGTCGCCGAAAATCTGCTAGTCAAGGTTGACAAATTCGTCTTTCCAACCGACTTTGTCATCCTAGACATGGAAGAAGACACCGAGGTCCCCCTCATCCTCGGGAGGCCATTCCTAGCCACCGCCCAAGCATTGGTGGATATGAATGACGGAACTCTAACATTGAAGTTTGGGAATGAGGAAGTGAAATTTGAATGTGGAAAGCGAGTAGAGGAAGAAGATCCGGTCAACTACATGAAGGTCATAGACTCAAGTTTGGATGACGCTCTCCGACGGTGTAACATGGGATGCAACACATCCCACTTGGGTAGCATATGACCAGGCTTTGGGTCTAGCCAAGGACCCTCATAAACGTGGCGCACCATGGAGGCATTCCACGGAACTATCCTTAGTTTAATTTAGATTAATTTTTATGTTTTCTAGTTAGTTTAATTTTCAGGAATAAAACACACTCATGGTGGTAAAGGATAAAAAGGGGAACGAGAAAAATGATCCCATGCACAAGAACGAGGCAACCCGACAGTTTTCTCCCTTTCAGAAGATTCAACACGGGCCGTGCCCAACCAACACGGCCCCGTGTCGGACCACCTGCAGAAAACGCCCAGTACAGGTAACTGGACACGGGCCGTGTTCACCCAACACGCCCCCGTGTCCAGACTTCTGTTCCTCTTATTTCAATTTTGTTACTGGCACTTAAACACGGGGCCGTGCCCGGATAACACGGGGCCGTGTTCAGTGCCCAGTAACACAAATTTTTGCTTTTTAAACACTATTTTACACATCTAATCAACCTAAAAAATTATTTTTGGGACACATTGAGGACAATGTGTAATTTAAGTGTGGGGGGGATGCTAAACCTTGAATTTTGCAAGTCCTAAATACAAGCCTTACACAAAACTCTATTGGAACCGCTAATCACCCCAAATTTTTTCAAAAAAATTTCATTTTTTTACTTGTCTAGGTTTAACTCGGGAAATTCAAGCTCTCAAAAAGGTTATATTTTTACAAATTTACAACCGATAGCGTAGTGATAAAAAGAACCAACATAAGAAAATTATGAAAAGGCATGACAAACTTATTTAAAATTTGATTATATATACTTGATCACATAAAAACCCATTCCCACAAAAGTGAGTTTTGAGCCTTTATTGAGCACACAATTTCATATCATTTGACTAAATGCTCATTTTTCGTTTCTTGTGTGAATAGCCGCTTGGTTCTTACGACTCTAGAACTTGCCATGACAATACATTCTCGGTCCTTATCAACTTAAACCCGAGTAAGTAAATGATAGAGGCATTAGGACTAACCCTTTTTCATTTCTACACCATTATTATTATTTTTTTTTTCACCACATACCCAAAAAAAATCCCCCTAGTTAGCCCCTTTGAGCCTAAACCTTTTCGTTTCATCACCCAAAACAAAAACCCTTTCACCCACCAAAACCTTTTTCATTTTTAACCCTTTATTTTAGTAACAAGTTCGGTTCTTCGAAAAAAAAATGAGAAAAATGAAGCAAAAAGAAAATAAACAAACAAAGTAATCAAAAATAACTTTGTTTGAATAAAAGCTTCATCAAAAATAAAAAGTTGCAAAAATACGAAAACCGACACTTGTTACGCTTTTTAGCCCTTTTTCTACTAACCACTAACCCAACCACCAACCTTTAACCCTAACCAACCCTTAACCCACAAAGTCCTCTTGATATCTACAAAGGTATAAAAGTTAAAAAGGAGGAGGATTGATTTCTTGGCAAGCCTATGGTAGGAATAAGTTCCATGCCGCTCTCGAGTGATTCACTAAAAATACACCTTCGGCCGAGTGTGAGTGATTTCCCCGCGAGGTATGTGAACTTGTATATAAATAGAATTTTAAAAAGGCATGTTATGCCCAAATAAGTAATTTCTTTTATGAACAGTTCTAAATAAATCATTACGAATAGGAGTGTAAATAAATAAAAATAAAACCCCAAAAAGATCTTGGAAATCCCGACACTCTATGACAAGCCCAAAACCTTCTCTTCTACCTATTCCATTTGGGAGTGTAAGCCAAATATTAAAGAGTTTTGCTTGAGGACAAGCAAAAGTTCAAGTGTGGGGGTATTTGATGTGTGTAAAATGCAACATATAAATTACATCAAATGAGGCATAAAACTAACCCTTTTTTAGTACTAATATTGGAAAAAGAGTGTTTTTGTCTTCCTTTTGTATTTTCAGGATTAAATGAGCTCAAAAACGCAAAAGAAGCAAAAAGACAGCTAAATCCAACATAAATACAAGAAAAGGAACATTAGAGGATTGCCCGAACCCTCAACGGCACCTTCCAAAGCAAAATAGAGAAAACAGAAGGCTGAACACGCCCCGTGCTCAGCCAGCACGGGGCCGTGCCCAAGAAGCAGCAGAAAAGACAAACCTATAGAAGCTTCTATTGCCCACCACGGGCCGTGCTCAGCGGACACGGGGGCGTGCCGAAAGTACTGCAGGCGCATTAATTGTAATTGCGAATTACAATTAATGAAGAGAGAGAGTGTCAGACGGGCACGGGGCCGTGCCCAGCGAACACGGGGCCGTGCCCAGGCCTCTGTTCAGCCTATAAATAGGAGTGCTTGGTTTCATTGCAACTCATCCCTTGGCACACCACCTCTCTGACACTTCATCCACCACCCACCACCATCACAACACCATCATCCATTGTCCATCATAGAGTGTGTGAGTCGTCTCGGGATCCAAGATTGATCGTAAGAGTTCTTGACAATCAAGGCCATGTTTGCCTAAGTCTCTTACATCACTTGGTGAAGACAAAGTGTCTAGTATAATACTTTTTATTTCTAATCTTTTGCACTTTTTATTTGGTTTTGTATTAATGACTTTAATAACTAGTTACTTATGTTGAAGGTGATCTTTCCTTATCGTTTGTCCGTGGTGTCTTGGCATTATTTTACTGTCTATATAAAATAAAGGATTTTCACCATTCATATCTCCACGGTCTATATGGAGGTATGTTGGCTACCTGGTCGGGGGTTAAGGGAACGGTTTGGTAAAGGTCTTGCCATTGTTCAGCGTTTAGAGGTCCTGCAATGGACCTGGGTCAAATTTAGTAGGACCTCCTTCAATACTTCACGGTATTGGATGGCGGGGGTCCAAACTCTTTGATCCCCTCATAAGTTAACTACTATTAATACTATAACCCGGCTATTTAGGACTGTATCCCTGCTGACTCAGACTACTTAGTCGAGGGTAACGTCACCGCCAAAAGCGGGGCCTACCACAATACTGCATTAATAACTTAATTCATTATCTTCCAATAATCCACCCCTTTAGGATTGTATCCCTGCTGACTCAAACTACTGGGGTGAGGGTAACGTCACCTTCAAAAGAGGGGCCTACTACAATAACTAAGATAATCTCTTAATTATGTGCAAAAGTGCGGAAATAATCAAAGGTTATACTAGATACGAGTCGGAACCAAGTGATTCATCTTGTCTATCTGTTTTTATTTTATTTTTATTTTCAGCATTTTAGTTAGTTTTTATTTTTCTTAGTTTAAAACATTTTTTCTAAACTTTTATTTTGGTTAGACGTTGAGGATAAACCGGTACTAAAAGCTCTTGTGTCCTTGGACGACCTCGGTATCTTACCAACGCTATACTACACTCAACGATGGGTGCACTTGCCCATATGTGTGTTTAGTGTTAGTGAAATATCGTGTTTTATAAATTTAAAACTTGGCTAAAATAAGTGTTAAAAAGGGCTTAAAATATACACCTAAAATATACAACACTTTATCGCACATCAGTGTTCCAAGAAGGCATCTTAGGGAACAAGCACGAGGAATAGAAGCACATTTCAGGCCGATCATTACTCAAAACCCTTCACCGGTGGTTATCCCTCACAACAACCAAGGGAGATCCTTTGAAGTAAGAACCAATTCGTTGCAAAGTTTGCCGAAATACAAAGGGCTAGCAACGGAGGAGCCGTATTTCCACTTAGAGGCTTATGACTCCATTTGCAATACTCTTGGGAGTCAAGGTTTTTCGGCTGATGATGTCAAGTTGGTCTTATTTCAATTCTCGTTGGAAGACAAGGCAAAGAAGTGGTTCTACACTTTGCCTTCAGCATCAATTTATACTTGGGCGGAGATGCAACAAATTTTCTTAGATGAATTTTACACCGCCCAAAAGACTAATGATGCTAGAAAGGGGTTGAGGAGTTTCCAACAACAACATGGTGAGATGTTCCATGAGGCGTTTGAACGATTTAATATGATGATAAAGAATTGCCCTCACCATGGGATTGAATTGTGGGAGTTGATGAATGCCTTCCACGAGGGGTTGAGTGCCGAGGATGCTCGAGATTTGATGTCCATTACCGGTTGGACTTTTGTCACAAACTATGAGAATGACGATTGGGAGTTCTTGGAACAAATGGCCATTACCTCAAAGAGGAAAGCTCAAGCATCAAGAAGAGCACGACCGGCTGTCACGAGATCGCAAGTTCATGCAGTTGACGATGGTAATGTTCAAACTACTAATCAAATTTATGATGTTTGTGCATTGTGTAATGAAATAGGTCATGCGGCTGAAAATTGCCAAGGAATGGTGGATGGGCAATACGAAGATGTTCATGTTGTGCAAGGTCAAGGAGGGGGTGGTAGAAATTACAACAATATGAATTCTAACACTTACCACCCCGGGTTGAGGAACCACCCAAATTTTCGGTATGGGAACCCTTCAAATCAAGCTAACCCGAATTTCCAAGGAAACCAAGGATTTCAAAGGCAATATCAAACGGGTCAAAGCTCTTCGGGTGGAAATGAGATGATGGAGATGTTGAAGGCTATGCAAAGTGAAATGCAACGAATGAATCAACGTGATGAGGTTCGGATGCAAAAGGACGAGGTTCGTGACAAAAGCATCCAATCGTTGACCACTCAAATAGGTCAACTTGCGAGTGACTTGGCGATATTAAAGAAAGCAAAAGGCCAGCTACCGAGTGATACGGTGCCAAATCCCAAGAACATAAAAAGTGTTAACATCAATGTGGTAAGCACCGTTCCTAGTACCGAATTTAATGAAAAATGTCTAACTTCTTCGTGTCAAGTGAATGCAGGTTTGGAAAAAGATGCCGAAGTCGAGAATGATAAAGAGTATGGAGTGCCAATCGTGCCTATCCGTGTGGGAAAATTAAAAATCCCTCACGCATTGTTGGACTACGGGGCAAGCGTGAGTGTGCTACCAAGCGATCTATACGATATGTACGACTTTGGTCCACTTGAAGGTATAGACACCATGGTGAGCTTGGCGGATGGAAGTTGGAGGCGTCCACGGGGAATGGTTAGGAATGTTAAGATTCAGTTGGGAGAGTTTGAATACCCGGTGGACTTTCTAGTTTTGGACTATGCTTCTACCAACATGGCATCACAACAAAGGGTAATTTTAGGTCGACCGTTTCTATACACAGCAAATGCTCAAATTAATTGTAGAGACGAGATTATTACCATGACCGAAAAGAACCGTAGGTTGTACTTTGATGTTCAAACTAGAGTGATTAGTTATGAGTCCATTGAGAGGAAGGGTGGTGAGTCTAGTGATTGTAGGAAAAATGTGTTTCAAAGAATGAGAAAAAACATCCACCGGATCGTGAAGAAACACATATGGGTTCAAGCAGGAGCATATTTGATTACCCACCGAGTCAAAATGAGACGGATGCATTTTGCCCAAAGACAAGCTACAGTGGGGGAGGTGATAGGAACCGATTCTTTGAGCCACCATAAATGGGGGTGGCACGGTCTGGCTGAAGACGCGAAACTTAGCGCTGCTCGGGAGGCAACCCGAGGTTTTTCACTGATCTTGTTATTTCTTTAGTTTTCTTTGTTTCAGGGCCATGGCAACACTCAAGTGTGGGGAAGATGTGCGGATATTTGTGTGAAGGTGGTGATAGGAAATTGGATCATTTACAACATCTATTGTGGCAAACTTCACCAGGTCAATGTACTTTTTCCTTAGACTTGTCATGTTCTTTAGCTTTGAAATATTGTTAGTTTATTAGTTTGATTTTGTTTACCCAAAAAAAAAAAAAAATTTGGGTTTGAGATTTAAAGCTTTTGTTGATGTTGAATGAATTTTAGTGATCAAAGCCCTCAAAGCCATACATTGGGACAATGTATCCCAAGTGTGGGGATGGGGGAAATTTGTGAGAGTTTTAAAAATTTTGTAAATCCGAGCGAAAATTGTTAAAATTTGAAAACTTGATATTGTGCCATTTGACACACTGACACCCATTCCTAGTCTTTTCTTGGTGAGGATTTGAGCCACACATGATTGTTATAGATATTTCTTTGTTTTGAGTGGCGGTGTGTGTATTGTGTTAATAGAACTTGTGTATGAATTCTTGTTAAATCCTAGAATTAGCATACTTTTGGAAATGATAGGGGACTTTTAGGTAGCCTCGTCTAGATGTGTGAGAGTGCGGGATTGGTGGGTTGGACCTCATACATTACATATATGAGCTTGGTATTGTGAGGGGTGGGGGTTTGGTTCTTAGAAAGCCATGTTGAGCCTTAGACCATTCGATTGTGACCCGAGCCTACTTCCTACAAAAATTTTACCTTTTGAGATGATCCGGTTTAGGAGATTTAGTATCTAGTATTGATGTTCTTGTATATATTGTTGAGTTTGATGTGATATGAAAAAAAATTTGAAATGAAAAAAAAAAAGAAAAAAAAAGAGAAAGAGAAAAATATAAAAAAGTATTTAGTTGGAATAGTAGTTGAAAATGTTGAAGAAGTTGTGTATATATTTGATGGTTGCTTTGTTTAGTGGTAGAAATAAAAACCGGGTCAAATCAATTAGCTCTTTCATATGTATTCCACCATTTTCCTACCTTGACACCTAGCCCCGTTACAACCCGCAAGTCCCTTTGATTCTAAAGCATGTTAGATATTTGTTAGGAGGAAACTTGATTTGTATACAAGCTTATTGTCGCGCACACACACACGCGCATTGAGTGGTTTAGCATTATGCTAATAATTCTTGTAACCGAGAGATTTTGTGTGAGGGGTGTGTCTTGTGGTATGATTGAAAGTTAGTAAAAGGACGGCACAGTTAGCTTGGTTTGCATGTTTGATCGCTTAGGTTTTGAATCGTTTTCGAACGGGTTGCTTGGGACAAGCAACGGGTAAGTGTGGGGATGTGACGGGTGGTCCGTTGGACAACCTTTAAATGGTTTAAAAAGATTAAAATTCCATGTTGTACTTGGTTATTTGCTTGAACTTAGTAACTACGAGTGTTCGTGTGATGTTACAGGTTAATCGGCTTAAACCGGTGAATTTCGTATGCTTGGTGATGAAGCGGAACACCCATGGATGTTAACCGGGGCATATCACGTTGCTAGGTATTGGATGGGTTCTAACACTCTAATATAAGACGATGCACATGGGGGTTTTATAAACAACATCAAATCATCATCACACATCATCAAAAGGAGTCAAGATCACACGCTGACTTTGAGAGAAAATAATAAAGTCAACAAGCACATTATCACATTGGTGGCAAGCAAGAGGAATAAAATGGCAACATCTTGAAGTCAAAAACATTATCATCAACATCAGTTGGTGAACACGTGGACTCTCTTTTGGCAGCATACATATTTTCTTGGACAATAGTGGGCCGCCATATTTACAAGGGGGTGTCTTTGATTGGGCCGCCACACAAAAGGGAAGCAAACATCACCATCATCATGTGGACTGTTCGGTTCTTTTAATGGGCCGCTAACAAGGAAGTGACAAACAAAATAAAACATCACGTGATCTCTTGGCAGCCAACAACATCATCATTACATACACGCATACTTTGGATTTTGAAGGCACCATTATTTTATCGAAGAAAAAAATATAATTATCATCATATACACACATGCTGAGCGTAGACATTGGGCAGCATTATTAGGATATAATATCATCATCAACACGTGAATTGGGATCAGAGAAAAGACAAAAGAAAATTAAACAACATTTGCATCAAATCATCGTTTGGAGGCAGCTGACTTTTGAGGGCATCATCATTAAAAAGGAGTCCACGTGAACATGCAGACATGGAGGATGTACACGCATACACATGCGGCTGGGTGGAGGCAGAGGTATCACGTGAAACAAAGAAAAAAAAACTCAGGATGTTACCGTAATTTACGGTATGACTGTAAATTACGGTGCACTTGAAAAAGGCCTGCAGCTCACCGTAACTCAGTAGAAGGATACCGTAACATCATCATGTGTACCGTAACTTACGGTCTTACCGTAAGTTACGGTGGAAGTGATGCAGAAAATTTGTAACCGCTCATTAAAAACATTTTGATGGTGTCTTTTCAAGGGTTCTCATGATTAAACGGTTTTGGGACTCACTAGGGGCGATTTTGCTTGTTCTTGCTTGGTTGGAGACAATTTCTATCATTCGGTTTATGTATTTGATTCGCATGAACATTGAATTGATTGTGATGATGATTCACCAAGCTATGTCCGGCTAAAACTTTCGGTGATCATCTTAGGTGAAGGTTATCTTGAACTTTTGTGTGTTTATTTCTGAATTTCTAGAATGATAACTTGCGTTGCTTGAATATCATGGTGTATGTTTAATTGCTTGTAACTTGTTAATCGATATTGCAATATCTAGTCTTAATCGTACGTTCTTGGTGTCGTTGGCAATCGAGATATCACGGGAAGGGTTAGGGTTGGTTATTGATTAATTGATCATCGGGAAACAACTTCGCGTTTATAAATCCGAGTACTTTGTTCCCTTTTATCACTTCGATTATTCATGCACGAGTTAAGTCTATGTAACTCTTTCTAGTTAGAATTGCACACAATTGTTTAAAGAAACTGAAACCTAAGATGGTCATTATTCTCTCCTAATCTGTTTTACAACCAACATTTGATTTGCAATTAGTTTTTAATTTAGTTTTCTCAAACAACAATCCAATTCATTGATCTTAATTTTCTGCAAATTAGGTTAATTGTAGTTTAATCGCAAGGCTATAAAAACAACACACTTTCCACATACTCCCTGAGTTCGATACCTTATTACCGCTATCTATAGTTGTTATTGGGATTAAATTTGCGTGACCCACGACAATCACGTCAAGCCAGTATTAAAACAAAGTTATTTTTGATGAACTTGCTTGTTTATTTATTTTGCTTCATCATCAACACTTTTTTTTTGAAAAGTCATACGAAAAACCGAGCTTGTTACTAAAACAAAGGGTGAAAAATAAAAAGGGTTTACGTGGGTGAAAAGGTGTTTGGTTTGGGTTAAGAAATGAAAAGGTTTAGGCTCAAAGGGGCTAACTAGGGGGATTTTTGGGTAGGTGGTAAAAAAAAGAAAAAATGGTGGTGTAGAAATAAAAAGGGTTAGTCCTAATGCCTCCATCATTTACTTACTCGGGTTTAAGTTGGTAAGGACCGCGAATGTATCGTCATGGCAAGTTCTAGAGTCGTAAGAACCAAGCGGCTATTCACACAAGAAACGAAAAATGAGCATTTAGTCAAATGATATGCAAGTGTATGCTCAATAAAGGCTCAAAACTCACTTTTGTGGGAATGGGTTTTTATGTGATCAAGTATATATAGTCAAATTTTAACTAAGCTTGTCATGCCTTTTCATAATTTTCTTATGTTGGTTCTTTTTGTCACGACGCTATCAGTTGTAAATTTGTAAAAATATAACCTTTTTAGAATTTTGAAATTCCCAAATTAAACCTAGACAAGTAAAAAAAAATTGTAATTTTTTTTGAAAAAATTTGGGGTGATTAGCGGTTCCAATAGAGTTTTGTGTAAGGCTTGTTATTAGGACTTGCAAGATTCAAGGTTTTAGCATCCCCCCCACACTTAAATTACACATCAATGTGTCCCAAAAATAAGTTTTTAGGCTGATTAAATGTGTAAAAATGGGTTAAAAACAAGATTTTATGGTATTGGGTAGCTGAACACAGGGTGGTGTTGGCTGAGCACGGCCCAGTGTCCAGACTGCCAGTACCAAAAGTAAACAGAAGGCTGGGCACGGGGGCGTGTCCAGTGAGCACGGCCCCGTGTCCAGGTACCTGAACTGGGCATTTTCTACAGAACCTTGGGCACGGGGCGTGTTGGGGTGAGCACGGCCCCGTGCTGAACTTGCTGTAATGAAGAAAAATTGTCGGGAGGCTCTGTTTTTGTGCATGGGGTGTTGGTTCAAGCTTCCCTTATCATCCTTCACCATCCCGAGTGTGTTTTATTCCTGAAAAAAAAACTAAACTAGAAAACGTAAAAGTTAATCTAAACTAAAACTACGGATAGTTCCGCGGAATGCCTCCGTGGTGCGCCACGTTTATAAGGGTCCTTGGCTAGACCCACTTTATCAGGTGGTTCTGGCTCATCTTCGATTAGGGGGTCGTCATTGCCGAATGGATATTTCATTGATCGCTCAAGATCGACACTCTTTTTAAATGCCCCTAATTGAAGAGGTAGATTGTTGAACTTCCGGTTTTTCAATGCTTCGTGAGTTTTTACAAATGGTCGCCCCAACACTAGAGGAGCGTCATCGAGGATGACAAAGTCGGACGGGATTACCATTTGATTTGTTTGAACCAAGACATCTTCAACTATACCGATTGATTTTATTACTTGCCGATTGGATATAAAAATGGGTATTTGAAGTGGAGAAAAATCGCTAATACTTAATTTTTCGAAAAATGTAATTAGGCATTATGTTAACACAAAGATCTTTATCGATTGTAACGTTACTAATAAATGAATTTTGAAAGAAACATGGAACCGGTGTAATGTTAATTTCAAATGGGTCTTCTTTTATTAGCGAAGTTTGATCATTAGTTAACTTAACACTTACCGCTTCGTCAATTTTAGTGCTAGTGTTTAACTCTTTTAAAAACTTAGCATGAGTGGGTACTAAACAATGATTTTCAAAAGAAGGTGACAAGAGATTAATTTCTTCAAAATTAGACTCTTCTTGAATTTTAACGTTGTCGGACTCACCTTTTTCGTTGTTTAACTCATGTGTCGGTTTTTCACTTATTTGTTCTTCCATTTTTACACTTTCGGTTATCTCTTCCTTTTTTAATTCTTCTCTTGCGCGGGATTCCTCTTCCCTTGCGCGAGCTTCTTTTATACATCGGTCGATAACTCTTATGTGTTCTAATATCCTATCGGTTACTTCGGTAATAGAAAAAGAATCGGTATTTTCTAAGCTTGAATCCGGTTGTTCGACCCTTTGTTCCTCATAATACCCATATGAAGTCGATGGTTCGCACCATTGTTCTTCATTGTAAGCATATGATGGATAAGGTTCGTAATTTTGTTCTTCATAATACTCATATGAGGTGGGTTGTTCACGCCATGGTTCCTCATAGTAAGTATACGAAGGTGGTGGCTCATATCTTGGTTCCTCAAAGTATGAGTATGAAGGCTCATACCTTGGTTCATCAAAATATGAGTATGAGGGAGGAGGTTCATACCTTTGGTCTTCATAGGATGTGTATGAAGTTTATGGCTCGTACCTGGGCTCCTCATAGTAGGTGTATGAATTGGATGGTTGATATGAGCGATTATTTTGAACCGATCGTGAGTTACGACAATTAGTGCAATAATTACCCCTATAATCATCCTCCTCATAGGTGTAGTTGTAACCTCCTGAGTATTGATCCATAAGAATCACTCAGCAGACCACAACCGAGTCTCGAGATCAGAAAACAAAAAGAAAAATGGAAACAGAGGCTGGACACGGCCCCGTGTTCAGTGGGCACGGCCCCGTGTTCAGAATCTGTATCTGGGCGTTATAATTAAATTTACTGATTTCGTTGAGCACGGGGCGTGTTCAGTGAGCACGGCCCATGTTCAAGCTTCTGTTACTAGGTATTTTATGAAAAATATGCAGCACGGCCCCGTGTTCAGCGAGCACGGCCCGTGTTCAACCTACTGTAAATGCAAAACTAAACTAAAATGCAGAAAAATGTGGGCCCGTTTTGAAAAGGTTTTGAAAAACTGATTAGGCCGTCGATTTTAAGCTTTCCTAAAATCCTTGTGTCCCCGGCAGCGGCGCCAAAAACTTGATGCGTGCGAAGTGTTATATTTATTAGGTGTATAATTTAAGCCCCTTTAACACTTATTTTTAGCCAAGTTTTAAATTTATAAAACACGATATGTTACAAACACTAAACACACATATGGGCAAGTGCACCCATCGTGAGCGTAGTATAGCGTTGGTAAGATACCGAGGTCGTCCAAGGACACAAGAGCTTTTAGTACCGGTTTATCCTCAACGTCTAATCAAAATAAAAAGTTTAGAAAAAGGTTTTAAACTAAGAAAAATAAAAACTAACTAAAATGCTGAAAATAAAAATAAAAGAAAAAAAACAGATAGACAAGATGAATCACTTGGTTCCGACTCGTATTTAGTATAACCTTTGATTATTTCCGCACTTTTGCACATAATTAAGAGATTATCTTAGTTATTGTAGTAGGCCCCTCTTTTGAAAGTGACATTACCCTCACCCCAGTAGTTTGAGTCAGCAAGGATACAATCCTAAAAGGGTGGATTATTGGAAGATAATTAATTAAGTTATTAATGCAAATTATGGTAGGCCCCGCTTTTGGCGGTGACGTTACCCTCGACTAAGTAGTCTGAGTCAGCAGGGATACAGTCCTAAATAGCCGGGTTATAGTATTAATAGTAGTTAACTTATGAGGGGATCAAAGAGTTTGGACCCCCGCCATCCAATACCGTGAAGCATTGAAGGAGGTCCTACTAAATTTGACCCAGGTCCATTGCAGGACCTCTAAACGCTGAACAATGGCAAGACCTTTACCAAACCGTTCCCTTAACCCCCGACCAGGTAGCCAACATACCTCCATATAGACCGTGGAGATATGAATGGTGAAAATCTTTTATTTTATATAGACAGTAAAATAATGCCAAGACACCACGGACAAACGATAAGGAAAGATCACCTTCAACATAAGTAACTAGTTATTAAAGTCATTAATACAAAACCAAATAAAAAGTGCTAAAGATTAGAAATAAAAAAGTATTATACTAGACACTTTGTCTTCACCAAGTGATGTAAGAGACTTAGGCAAACATGGCCTTGATTGTCAAGAACTCTTACGATCAATCTTGGATCCCGAGACGACTCACACACTCTACGATGGACAATGGATGATGGTGGTGGATGATGGTGTTGTGATGGTGGTGGATGAAGTGTGAAAGAGGTGGTGTGCCAAGGGATGAGTTGAAATGAAACCAAGCACTCCTATTTATAGGCTGAACAGAAGGCTGGGCACGGCCCCGTGTCCGCTGGACACGCCCCCGTGCCCGTCTGACATTCTCTCTCTTCATTAATTGTAATTCGCAATTACAATTAATGCGCCTGCTGTACTTTCGCCACGCCCCCGTGTTCACTGGACACGGCCCCGTGGTGGGCAATAGAAGCTTCTATAGGTTTGTCTTTAGTGCCAGGGCTATCCATCCTGAGCACTGCCCCGTGCTGAGCTGGGCACGCCCCGTGTCGGGCTGGGCACGCCCCGTGCTCAGCTGGGCACAGCCCCATGCTCAGCTTTCTTCTTGTTTTTGCTTTGGGAGATGCTGTTGAGGGGGGTCGGGCATGCCACGTTTGTTCCTTTTCTTGTATTTATGCTAGATTTAGCTGCCTTTTTGCTTCTTTTGTTAATTTGAGCTCATTTAATCCTGAGAATACAAAAGGAAGACAAAAGCACACTTTTTCCAACATTAGTACTAAAAAAGGGTTAGTTTTATGCCTCATTTGATGAAATTTATATGTTACATTTTGAATACATCATCACCTCTCTAATTCTCCTAGAGATGAAGGAACTTCCTCCCAGCCTACCCCTCGGGGTATTCAGCTGACACAAAAGAGGGGATTTCCGTATTTAAGGCGCAATCCGAAGAACCATTCCCTACCAAAAAGAGAGGATGGTTCAGTCGGGGAGCACCTGAGCGTAGGAAAAGAATGAGAAAGTTGCACCAGCAAAGGGCTTTAGCAGCAGCAAATAGGGAGATAAACACCCAGACCCAAGACATAATCAATAGGCAATTGGCCAACTTTCACATACTAGCCACTACTGCAGTCGACCCAAACCTAGAACAAATCATTACACCACAGCCACTACCACTATTCCCAACTCAACCTATGGAAATAGAACCCAACCAAGAGGAACAGATTCCCATACCAGCTTTTAACCCTGATGAGATACCTAGAATCCCAGCACCCAATCCTATAGCATATGATCCATGGAATGACGACCATAGGGATTATCGAGAACTCTACCCACAGGAGGAGCCCATGCCAAACCCATTAGCACCATATCCTAATCTTGACCCTCTAGATCCATATTGGGATGTCGATCAATATGTTCGGGAAATACTAGAAAACCCATACCTATATGGAGAACCTTTACCTATGTATCCTGATCCAGTGCCCGCACCACGACCACCCATGAGTGATGAGAACATTCAGGAACTCCGCCTGTACGGTGAGGAGTTGATAAATGAAGTAGAGAGGATAAAAGAGATAGGAGATGAGCTTGTTTGGAAGTATGACGAGCGGGAAATGCAGTTTAATCCATAGTAATAATATATATATATATATATATACGAGTAGTTTGAAAAAAATATAGATAATCTAATACCTACTGATGCATAACTAGTAGTATATTTTAAATTCCAATTTCAGTTTGTAAGAGATGCATATATATAAAATAAATTAAATGTCGCAATGCTCGACGGTTTTGACCAATGTGTTTGTTTGTGCAATTGTTGGCATTAAATCTTATTCTGCGATATTAATACCTGATAATTGTTTGTAAATCCAGAAGGACAACGAAGAAAATCAGGAAAACCAGAATAATGATAACCAAATAAATAATAGTGTCATCCAACACATAGTAACACAAGGAATTAGATATGCTTGCCATATATCATCCAAACTGTTAAAGAAGCGGAAAATAATAAAAGTAATAGTGGAAGTAAACGACCACCTACTGAACCCAGTCACAGCGTAAAAATATGGACCGTTACTTCAATTGCCTATTCCAAAAAGAAGAAGAACCATGTAATATGGTTGTTCTTACAAAGAATTCTGGTCTTGCAAACCAATAGAATTCTCTGGCAATGAAGGAGCCATTGCAGCTAAAAAATAATTTTGGAAATATCATGTATTATGTTAAACGTATAATGCATATGCTTTTTTTTAAATAGTGTTTAAGTTATCTATGATCTTATGTCTACAAATAAGCTTTGTGCACTAAAAAATAGTTACCAATATGGTTTTTACAAGTACTTTAGAGACTGATTTATAGTCTTTAGTTCTTTTATAACAGTTGATCGAATTCACTAGAGTGTAAACAAGCCGAGTCGAGCCCAAACTTAACTATGCTAGAGCCTGATAAGTGAAGCTCGGGTTAGGCTTGTTTATAAAAAAAATTTCTTTTCTTAAACTAAATACTAGTCCCCAATATAGTATGTTACAATAAATATGAGGACTAATTTTGAGTCCATGATTTCTTCTTTAAAATATAATGATTTGTATCGATTATTAGAGACTAATTATCAGTCATTGTTTCTTATGTCTGTATAAAACTTTGGAGACTGAAAATCAGTTCCTAATAAGTTTTCGAAAAGTCTTAACATATTTGGACACTGAAAATTAGTCACCAATAATTTCCTATATAAAAAGGTATTCAAAACTAAATATCAGTCCCTAATTTGGATGTCTTAAAAATATTAATAACTTGTATTCAGTCCCTAATATGTTCCATCTATATTGGAGACAGAATATTAGTCTCCAACATAGATGTGTCATTTTTCATTATAGAGGGAATATATTTGAGACTAAAATTTAGTTGTCAATAATCGTCCTTCCAAAACGTTATACCATGCAAACATATTTGCGACTGAAATTCAGTCTCAAATAAGGTGTTTAGATATTAGAGACTGATTTCTAGTAACTAATATATGGCATATAAAAATCAGTCCCTAATATTATCAGTGACTGATAAATCAGTCTCAAATATTGCGTATTGGAGACTGATATATCAGTCCCTAATAATTTAGTATCTAATGGTCACTTTTCTTGTAGTGGCTGGTTAGAAAAGACAGAGGTTCTCTTAAAAATAAGCAAGTGTGCAGAGGAAGATAAAATCATGTTTGCTTCTAATCTTTTTAAGAATGCAGCCTTAGAATGGTGGAATACTATTCTCCAGTCTAGGGGAAGTGACAGAGTCTATAATATGGAATGAACTGAGTTTAAAAACATGGTCGAAAGGAAATTCTGTCCTCCCAATGAAAAAGAACAAATTGCTAATAAGTTCTTAAACCTTAGAATGACTGGAATAGACTGTAAGGGTTACACTATCATATTCTTCGAATATGCTAGAATTGTGCCAACCCTAACTTCACCAGAACCAGTATTAATCTCCCGTTATATCTGGGGATTAATCAGTGAGATTAGACATGTAGTCAAGGCAACTAGACCACAAACCATAGAAGAAGCTGTAGAACTAGCAAATACCTTGACTGATGAATTGGTGCGTACGCAAGAAGAGAACCAGAGGAAGAACCTAGTCCAGAAACTTACCCAGGAATTTCGCTATGGTAATTCCAACAGTGGGAAGAATATAGGTTCTACTTCTGCATCTTACTGCAAGTCTTGCAAGAAGAAACATTCAGGAAAATGTTCCACCTACTGCAACTTCTGCAAAATACCAGGACACAAGGAAGAAAACTGCAGGAAGAAACCCAACAATGGAGTATGCTTCAATTGTGGAAAAAAGGGACATATTAAACCGAACTGCCCAAAACTAGCTCCAGCCATGAACAACAAAAAGTACTAAGAATGCTAGAGCATTTGTTCTGACAGCTAAAGAAGCCAAAATAATTCCGGATGTGATTGCCGGTACATTTTTAGTTAATGATGTTTTTGCTAAAGTATTATTTGACTCTGGTGCAAATCAAAGTTTTATTAATACTTCATTTTGCAAAATTCTTAATCAACCATTAACTAAACTCCAACAAGAATGTCTAGTAGAGACAGGAAATGGAGAATCCGTTAGGATTACTGAAATCTTGCAGGGAGCAAGAATAGAAATTCTAAACCATAATTTTATTGCTAACCTTTACCCAATGAACCTAGCCGGATTTGATATTGTATTAGGAATGAATTGGTTAGTAACCAATAGAGCCAGTGTTTTATGTGATCAAAAGTCAATATAAGTAAATTCACCAAATGGTGAAAAGATCACAATTAAAGGAAATAAGCCAACTAGATCTACGAAATTCATCTCTGTGATGAAAACAACAAGTTATGCAAGGAAATGATCATTAGTATATATGATTTCCATAATCATTAACACTAAAGAAAAAGAATTAAAAGATATTCCCGTAGTATCTCAATTCTCAGATGTTTTTCTAGAAGAATTACCAGGCCTACCGCCAGATAGAGAGGTTGAATTCAGAATTCACCTATTAACCGGAACAGCACCGATTGCCAAAGCACCTTACCGTTTGGTACCAGCAGAGATGCAAGAACTGAAGAAACAATTGGATGAATTACTAGAGAAAGGTTTCGTATAACCAAGTTCATCACCTTGGGGAGCGCCAATCTTGTTTTTCAAGAAGGACGGATCAATGCGTATATGCATTGATTACCGAGAATTGAACAAGGTCACGATTAAAAATCGGTACCCATTACCGAGAATCGATGATCTGTTTGATCAACTGCAAGGAGCTCAATTCTTTTCTAAGATCGATTTACGCTAAGGATATCATCAACTGAAAGTACAGGAAAAGGACATTCCTAAAACTGCCTTCAAAACAAGGTATGGTCATTATGAATTTACAGTCTTGCCATTTGGTCTAACCAATACCCCAGCCGTATTTATGGAAGTGATGAACAGAATATGTAAGCCATATTTGGATAGATTCATAATTTTCTTTATAGATAATATTCTCATTTACTCTAAGAGTAAAGAAGAACATGCAGTGCATCTGCATACATTTCTGAATTTACTGAGAAAAGAAAAGCTTTATGCTAAATTTTCAAAATGTGAATTTTGGTTACAAGAAGTGCAATTCCTTGGACATTTAGTCAATCATGAAGGAATTCATGTGGATCCCACAAAGATCGAGACAATTACTAAATGGAAAGCCCCTGAATCACCAATGGAGGTGAGAAGTTTTCTTGGACTGGTAGGTTATTATAGACGGTTTATCCGAGATTTTTCTAGAATAGCCATTCCTTTAATAAAATTGACCTGCAAATCAATTAAGTTTGAATGGGGACCAAAACAAGAGGAAGCTTTTAGAATCCTTAAGCAAAGATTAACCAACGCACCCATACTAGCGTTACCAAAAGGAACTGAAGACTTTGTAGTCTATTGTGACGCTTCTAAGTTAGGTTATGAATGTGTGTTAATGCAATGTCAAAAGGTTATAGCCTATGCTTCTAGACAACTTAAGAATCATGAAGAGAATTATACAACCCATGATTTAGAATTAGGAGCTATAATTTTTGCCCTTAAGATTTGGGGACACTATTTATATGGAAATAAATTTGTAGTCTTCACATATCATAAGAGTTTAATATATGTTTTTGGGCAAAAAGAGTTAAATATGAGACAGAGACGCTGGATGGAGATTCTTAGTGATTATGATTGTAGTATCCAGTATCATGCAGGAAAAGCTAATGTTGTAGCTGATGCTTTAAGTCGAAAATATCATGATAAGCCAAGAAAAGTACGTTCTCTCAAATTAAATCTGCAGATAGATTTAAATGAACAGATTAGAGAAGTACAAGAATCAGTAATCAAGGACGATACTGAAAAATTAAAGGGAATGATTAAGGAATTAGAACAAGGAACTGATGGAATTTGGAGATTCCATAGGGAAAGAATTTGGATACCTAAACAAGGAAACCTACGCCACCGAATATTAGAAGAAGCCCATAAGTCTAAGTATACGATACATCCCGGTAGTGATAAAATGTATCAAGACTTAAGAAAGAATTTCTGGTGGATAGGAATGAAAAAGGATATAGCAGCCTATGTAGCAAAGTGTTTAACCTGTTCACAAGTTAAAGTTGAACATCAGAAACCCTCAGGTTTACTGCAGTAATTGGAAATGCCTGTATGGAAATGGGAATTGATAACAATGGACTTTGTTACCAAACTACCCAAGACAAGAAAAGGTAATGATACAATCTGGGTGATTGTAGACAGATTAACCAAGTCTGCTCATTTCTTACCAATGAAGGAAACTTTCAGTATGGAACAATGTTAGTGCATATTTCGTACGTCTTCCACTGTGCGAATAGTTAGATAGAGCGTGTGTTGAATATTGTATAGAATACGAGAAAGTTGGACACCAGTTCATAAATGTCAAAGGTCCATCCATACGGATGACCATCCGGTTGGATGGCAATCCGATCGGATGGACCCATATGTAGTTTTCTATAAATAGGGGCATGGGGTTCCCATTTGGACAAGCTTTTGGTTCCCAGAGGGGACATGCTGTCCAACTGGTCTCGTGGTGCTGTAACGGTGAATAATCAATAGAGACCAGATTGAAATTGACTGCTCGGTGTTCTATCTATCTTCTACTCCTTTCTTAGTCGTAATAATCGCACCGAACACGTCGTTTCGGACCGAAGCTCTGTCAAACTCACCGGATCCTGGAATCTCAATTGGTATCAGAGCTACGGTACAGATTTAATCGATCTATCAGTCGGTTAAATCACCCAAAGCTCATCAATTTTGGGTTAAACGGGAGTTTTGACGTTAAACAGAGAAAATCATCAAAATAAAGGTCAATTCATGGATGGATTTTGGAATTGAAGACATCATTCTGTTCGGAATTGATTTGCGCACAATCATGTGAAGTTTCATCATGAAATTCACACAAATAAAGATTCTGGATCGAAAAAACGTGATTTGGAGTGTTCTTGAGCTGATAGAACATTTCCGATCGGATGGTAATCCGATTGGATGACCATCCAATCCACATCACTGTCTTACTTGAAGGAGTATTGAAGGTTTATATGCTTTCAATCGGATGGCAATCCGATCGGATGACCATCCGATCCATGTCACTATGGGGTGTTTATAAGATCAGTTGCTTTTCAACGAACGACAATCTGATCGGATGGCAATCCGATCGGATGACCATCCGACACTTGCCATTCGACCAGATGATCAAATGCCTAAAAAAGGCATTTTTGATCGCAACGACGAGGAGAGTCTCCAGAAAAAATTTGGTGATTGTCAATTTTTTCGGGTTTTTAACGACCAAGCTGGGTTGTTCGGGGACACCGTCGGGGGCTTCAGTGAACATATTTGATGATGCGATCACGGATTGTGGAAATTAGTGGGGTAGTCAGGATACCAGTGCAGAAAGTCTTTCTTTCAGGGTATCTGACTATTTATGGGCCAAATCGTAAAATCAGCAATGATGAAAAACTGACGTTTTGAGGAAAATTGTCATATTTTCGGTATAGTCGAGTTTTTCACAGATAAAAGAGGACTGAATTTCTTAGTTTGAGGGGGAATTCAGTGATAGAAATGTTATAATTTGCAAAAATGAGGGGGAATAAAAATTTCACTGCCGTATGTTGAAATTCCTGCATTTTTGAAATTCGTGACACTGCAACAGTATTCGGGTAGTTTTCGACTTCAGATTACCAGGGGAATGTGAATCTGATCGTGAGTGTAAGCTTCCGAGAACAAGAGTATCCGAGGTATTGATATCTGATCATGGACGAAAGCATCAGAGATCTGAGAGTGATCGTGGGTGATAGCTTCTGAGATCTAGATTATCCGAGGAGATGAATCTGATTGTGGACGAATGCTTCGGAGATCAGATTGCATTACTAGATGATTTGTTTTCCGATGAAGATTTGCTGATTGTGGAGAATACTGTTTACACGGATATGTCATTCTTACGGTACGTTAACGTGGATCACTGTAGGTCCCGTGAGCCGTATGGATCGTAACAGAATCGTCTATCCAACCTAGAGTGCGGAATCCTCTAGATTAGATTTCACAGAAAACGTGTAGAAGACCGAAATCACTTTAAACCCGATCTTTATTGATTATCTTCAAACGATTACAATCAATCAAGATCCTAATTCGTCCAAGCCTTTGTCTTTCACGAATTCTCTTAAGAGTGATTAGATGATTGGAAGATCAACACAAACCCTAATGCTAAGCTTTGTTTATATAGGACAAAGCTTTGCACATGGGCTAGGTCATGGGCTAGGCCCATTTCGCCTAGCATCCCCCTATGTGGGTTTGGTTTGGCCCAATCACTCTTAATTAACTATTACAAAGCTAAACCCGCTAACTGTTTATCGTTTTACTAATTACAAGATATCCAAAGACCAAATCTAAGCTGTTGTCACAAACATGCACCAACAAACTCCCCCTTGACAATAGCTTGCAAAGGTAACTTCAGTCTTTAGAATCTCACAGTCTTTTGGTCTTTGGATAGCTTCAGCTTTAACAGCTTCTGTCAGCAACAGACTCCCCCTAAGCTGATGCATCAAATCACCAAATCTTCAAAACTTTAACGCTTGAGTAAACTCCAGTTCAGCTTTTGTATAGCACTCTTCAACTCTTCAACTTTGTCTGCAATGTAGAAAGGAGGTTCTACCATGCATCCAATCAAACTCTCATCTTCACAGCAACTTCTCAGCAACACAGCAACTTCTCAGCAACACACTGCTTCAATCTGTATACTATAAAACAAACATCTCGAGAAACCATAAGAATTTTTCAACATAAGTTAAACAAATTGTTATTATTCAAGAGATTAGTTAAACTGTATAAACAGATTAAGCACTTTCCAACACAACACCAACACGCACAAATTTTAAACAAACACCCCATAACCTGCATCATTTCAAAATTTTGAACCCACTTACTAACACCGTCTCCCTCGATCAGTAACAATTCCTCCAAGAATAACAGTTTCCCGTACATTAAGAATTTTTTAACAGAAAAAAAACACTATTTTTGTATTTTTGTATTTTCTGAAATCAAATAAATACGAAAAGCAATAAACACTCTATTTTTGTGAGAATCACAGGTAAAAAGATCATATCAACACAATCAAACTGTTTCACACTATTAGATAATTCTTTATTTAATTTTTCGTGAAAAGCAGTTCAAGACGATTACCAGTATGTTTGTCCACTTAAACAAATGCATGAACATTTCAAGTACCATTACCGTATGATACATTAAGGTAATTTTATATCTGATATACTAGTGTGTCCCACTTCAGGATATACCCCCGCGATCAAGGTATGCACAAAGATTTATCGTAGCAGGTGAGTATACTGATGTCATCCTTTAAGATATCCTGACAGTGCCTAGGTCTGCATATAATCTGTTTTATCATGTTTTGATGGCTTAACAATGAACACCCAAATAAATACTAATCAAATCCTGGAAATATAAACAACACACTCTATCATGCAAGTATCTTCCCTACCACATATTTCACAAGTCCAATCCAGATTTCTGAAATCTTAACTGGGAATAGGTTGAGAAGAGAACATAATAGATCTTTAGCAGAGATGGTATAATATATACAGATCAAATGAGTTTTCCTCAGTTTGATATAGGTTTCTTGGGTTTCTTTTGGGCACTTGAGGGCCTCTTTCGGGTGTATTAGATCCATAGTACGACAACGTACAGCTAGGTCAGCATGTATCTGGATGCAACAGAAGCTGTCGTTGCCTAGCACCTCCAGGTCAGCATATATCTGGATGCAGCAGAGGAGGTATACGACTTTGTTCAGAGAAGATTTCAGAATCAGATCAAAATTGTGTGTATCGGGACAACATACAGACATTCAAATAGAAATGAGCTAATTCCAAGTGACTTTCTTTCCTGGGGTCATGTACAATTTTAGTTCTAAACAGAAGGACAGCCAAGATATCCCCAGATGAAATAACAGTATAAAGACCCAAAACTTCAGATTTTGGCAATCTATCAACGCAAGATTTAAGGTCATTAAACCATACACCACTGATGTGTTCCCCACTCATACTCAGTGCATTTAAGTTTATATCACATTGGTAAGTTGATTATTTCATGCTTTTGCCTACTGGTATATCATATGATGAAGCTGCTATCACACTTAAGCATTTTAATTCAGTTTGAGTGTGACAGTCTAACTTGCTGATGTACTATCATTTCTTCTTTTTCACACAGTGAAAACTCATTTTTGATTTTCTATTTTTTATGTTTTTGATTTTTCAATGTTTTTGTATTTTTGATTTTTTAAGAAAAACAGTAAACTATTTACAAAAATTCTTATGAAAAACCAGTTATTCAGGATTCCTCATCCCGTTGAGTTCGACTAAGTGTTCAAAGCGAGCTCGATCAAAAGCTTTTGTGTAAAGATCAGCAAGGTTATCTTCTGTGTTGACTCGATGTAATTCAATTAGTCGTTTTTCAGCACAATCCCGTATAAAATGATGACGTATGTCAATATGTTTAGTTCTACTGTGCTTTACGGGATTGTTTGTGATTGATATAGTGGCATTATTATCTATCATAATAGGAGTACGAGTGAAATCCAAACCGTAATCGCGCATCTGCTGTTGAATCCAGAGGACCTGAGAGCAACAGCTACCCGCAACAATATATTCAGCTTCACACGTAGATGTAGATACACATGATTGCTTCTTGCATTGCCAAGACACAATCCTGCCTCCCAAGAACTGACAACCATCCGTTGTAGACTTCCTGTTTGATTTACATCCTCCAAAGTCTGAATCAGTGTAAGCAACAAACCTCAAATCACTATCAGCTAGATACCACAACCCAAGTTTAGGTTTCCCCTTCAAGTAACGAAGAATACGCTTCACTGCTTTCATGTGTGACTCTTTTGGATTTGCTTGATATCTGGCACACAAGCATACGGCAAACATTATGTCAGGTCTTGAAGCAGTCAAGTACATTAGAGAACCAATCATCGCCCTGTATTGAGTAGGATCAACATCTTCATTGCTTTCATGATCTGAGCCAAGATTGTGATTTTCGCAAATGGGTGTGTTGAAAGTAGAGCAATCATTCATTTTGAACCGATCCAAAATGTCATACACATACTTCGTTTGATGAATAAACATCCCATCCTCCTTCTGTTCAACTTGTAATCCTAGAAAGTAAGACAGCTCACCCATAGCGCTCATTTCAAACTTGCTCTTCATCACATGTTCAAACTCTTTACACATGTTCACATCAGATGACCCAAAGATGATGTCATCCACGTATACCTGTACCAGCAGAAAGTCATCTTTCTTCCTCTTTATGAACAGTGTACTGTCTATCTGACCCCTTTCAAAACCATTCTTGAGCAGATGTGTAGACAGTGTCTCGTACCATGCCCTGGGAGCTTGATGTAACCCATACAAAGCCTTATCAAGTTTGTAAACTCGATCTGGATAGTCTGGATCAACGAACCCATCTGGTTGTGAGACATACACCACTTCTTGGACTTTACCGTAATGAAATGCACTCTTCACGTCTAGTTGGTAAACTTTAAAGCCCTTGAATGAAGCGAAAGCTAGAAACAACCGAATTGCCTCCAACCTTGCCACTGGTGCAAACACCTCATTGTAATCTATTCCTTCTTGCTGATTGAAACCTTTCACCACTAACCGAGCCTTGTTGCGCGTGACAATACCTCTATCATCCTTCTTGCACTTAAATACCCATTTAGTGCCAATTTCTCTTTCACCTTTAGGAAGGTCCACTAACTCCCATACCTTCAACTTCGCAAACTGGGCCAATTCTTCTTGCATAGCTTCAACCCATGAATTGTCTTTAAGAGCTATATGAATGTTCTTCGGCTCCTCTTGGGAAATGAAGCAACTATACAAGCACTCGTTCACGATCCCAGTCTTCTCAATCGAAACAAATAATCCAGAATTTGCAGCTATGCTTCTTCTCATCTGAACACCTGCAGTAGGATCTCCAAGTATCATGTCAACTGGATGATCTCTATTTGCTCGTGTAGAAGCAACTGCATCAACTTCAAGATTATCACCCAGGTTTGATCCAACCTCCTCCTGAATATTCTGATTTGCAAACGGATTAACAAACTCCTCCCCCTGAATAGGTTCAGAGTCACTATCGCTTGAATCAAGATTAGTAGCACCATGGGAAGTTTCCGGAGCATCTGACATATCAACATTCGATCTAGGCATAAACTCACCTTCATCGTCTTCACCAATCACTGTTTGAATCAGCTGAGAATCATCTGCATCAGAAACCTCAGGAATATTAAATGATTTAAACACACTTTCATAATCATATAATATAGCAGGACCACCCGTTGATTGTTGAGGTTTGTAGGAAGTAATTTCCACATTAAAAACAACCTCAATTTTACCAGTTTTGAGATTAAAAACCCTTTTATTCAGTGTGCCAGGCATGTAACCTAGAAAGTAGCCTTCGTCAGCCACCTCATCGAATTTTTGTTTATCTTTGTTTCGCACAATGGTGCAGGGTAATCCAAATGGTTCAAAGCCTGTTAAGTTTGGTTTTTCGTTAAACATAAGTTCATGACATGTTTTGTTAAAACGTTTAACGGTTAAAACTTTGTTTAGGACGTAGCAAGCTGTATTCACAGCTTCTCCCCAGAAAAGAACTGGTAGCTTTGAATCTGAAAGCATAGTCCTAGCGGCTTCAATCAACGTCCTGTTTTTCCTCTCAGCGACTCCATTCTGTTGAGGAGTATAAGGAGCAGAATATTGATGTTCTATTCCTTTTCGAAGACAGTAGAGATCCAGAACCCGATTCTTGAACTCCGAGCCATTATCACTCCTTATCCTCTTAATCCTTGCATCATGGACATTTTCCAATTTCGTAAAAAGATCTATCAGCATCTCCGTTGTCTCATCTTTTGTACCTAAAAAGAAAACCCATGAATAACGTGAGTAATCATCAGTGACAACCAGACAATAGTACTTTCCACCTATGCTCCTCACGTTCACTGGACCGAATAAATCCATGTGAAGTAATTCATAAGGAGCATTAATGGAATTTACTGTTTTAGACTTATGAGGTTTCTTGTGTTGTTTTCCCTTTTGACATGGAAGACATTTATCTTCCACTTGAAACCTCAGCAATGGAACCCCTTTCACTAGCTCATTCTTAATGATATAATTCATTTTGCGGTAGTGAATGTGGGCCATGCGTCTGTGCCACAACATAGATTCAGCTTCAGATGCTTTTGACAGTAAACACGACACCGCTGCAGTCGGATCCTTGGCACCCATGTCCATGACATAAGTATCATTTTTCCTTGGTGCACGCATTACTATCCAATCTTCCGGGATGACCAAACCCGGTTTCAACACCAATGCCTCAGTATTAGTAAAGTGGACCGAGTGACCCTTGTCGCAGACTTGTGACACGCTCATCAGATTGTGTTTGAGCTGCTCAACATAGTTCACTTTGTCCAAAGTGATCTTCCCATTCGTCACTTTTCCTCGTCCAGTAATCCTACCACCTTTAGCACCAGCAAAATTTACATGTCCACCATCATATTCTTCAAATTCAGAAAACAACCTCGCATCCCCCGTCATGTGCCTAGAGCAGCCACTATCAACATACCATAAGTTGATAATCCTCCTTAGCAGCTCCTGCACACACCAACCAAAAGATTAGTTAGATTGGGGGACCCAAGCCTTAATGGTCTTGGGTCTTCCAGATTCATCAACTACAGGAACATCCATCCAGTATCCATCACTCCTAGCTGGAGTCTTGGATCTTGGGCCTGTTGATGGAAATGGGGCATGATTTCCATAAGGTCTCTGGTCCTGAGGGTACCTAATTGTGTTTGGACTATGTGACCTTTGAAAATTTTGATTTTGATTCCAAGAACCTTGATTGTAATTTCTAAAGCCATTGTTATAAAAAGTTCGACCACCATTATTTTGGTATCGATTTTGATATTGACCTTGACTTCTGAAATTATTTGAATTTTGATTTTTCATTCTTGGTGAGTTACTTCTAGGTCTTTCATATCTGCTTGATGTAGATTCAGGCTGAAATCTTGGTTGATTTCTTTGAAAACGAGGAACTTGTGGAATTCCTTTTTCAGCCTTATCTACACCACCAGCAACACCCGGTTGTTGTTTTGGAGCAGATTGCTTTGGAGAACTTGAGACTTTCTCCTCATTATCACCTTGCTTCTCAGGTGATTTCCCTCTTTGTTTCTCACTAACTTGTGCTTCAACCTTTTTGTTAGGACAGCAGCTAGCTACATGTCCCTTTGTGTGACATTTGAAGCACGATTTCTTTTTCGAAGACTTCTCAGCTGAAGCCTTTGAACTAGATTCTGGTGTTGATGATGATGCCTTAGAAGGATTTGGTTCAGTTTGCTTAGTTTCAAGATTTTCTATGTTCTTATTTTTTGCAAACTTTAAATTTGATTCGTTTTCAATAACAGCTGTTTCGTTTTTCATGTCACTTCCTTGAACAAAATTTACCTTTTTAACAAAAGTTGCATTTTTATTCGTAGGATTTGAGTTTTTCTTTTTCAAAACAGGTTTGCTGTTATTTTCCTTCTTAGCATCATTATCTTCAGACACATCACCTTGACTAGATGTGAAACTACTTGGTGATGTTGACAGGAAGTCTGTGAACTCATCTTCATCAGGTAAGAAAGAATAGTCATGACTAAGAGGAGGTGGGACTTCATTGAAGCCCTTGAATCCCACGCTGGTCTTGTCATTACTCTTCTTTAACCCACCCATCATGTGTTTCATAACAAAAGTAGAATCCCTGAATTGACCTAATTTCTTTTCAAGTTCAACAATTTTGAGTTGTGCATCGGACAACTCTTTGCATTTTTCAGAAATCTCTTTTGTTTTCTCAGCCATCATGTCATGAGCTAAGTCTATGACTTGAAGTTTTTTGTTTAGTTTGCTGGTTAAAACTTCAATTTCAGCCTCATAGCCTTTTATCTTTTTCAAATATGATGACTCGTTTCTTTTAGCAAAGAAATTTGATTATTTTACGTTAGATATTTCGCTCACCAGACTTTTGTTTTGAGTTGACAACCTGTCAACTTCACCCTGTAATTCACGACACTTTAAACAAACAGAAGTAGCAGAGTTACTTACCTCTCCTGTCGATTTGTCTGAGTTGGCCATAAGAGCAGCAAGTTGAGCTTCCATTCTTTTGATGATCTCATCTTTAGCTTCGTCTTCCCTTTCATGCTCAGACTTTGGCTTTTCTTTTTCAGCTTCTGTTGTCTGATCAGCATTCTTTTCCTCAGCTTCATTTTTATTCTCAACCTTAGCATCATCTACTGTAGCTTCACCGTCATCAACTGGCACAATCTCTGCCATGAATGCCTGAGTGACATTCTCATCATTTTCCAAGTGAATACTCCAGTCATATGAACCCTCTCTTGCAGTAGAGATCAACGCCCTTGAGTTAGAGTTGTTGGAAACATTCCTGTTGTTTGAATTCTGACTCGACGTCTCTTGCTTTTGTTTTTGACATTCTCTAGCGAAATGTCCATAACTTTGACAGTTAAAGCACCTGACTTTGGTCTTGTCAAAACCAACAGTTTTCCCTACAAACTTCCTTCTAGTTCTGTTCATGAACCTCTTCACCCTTCTGGTAATCATGGCCATTTGCCATTGTAAATCCATATCTTCAAGATCATCAGGGTCAATCTGATCGTAATCTTCATCTAAAACGGTAGGATCAGATATCTTCCCCTGAATGTAGTTTTCATAAGAAGCAACAAACGAAGCAAGTAGAGCAAGATGTTCTTCAGCAGACTTCACACTCATTGGCATCGACTTTGTACTACTACTTTGCTTAGAAGCTGATGTTCTCTTTACTCCTGTTGATCCTCCTGAAGCAGCTACAAAACATACATCACCATCCTCATTTACCATGACTTGCTCATTATCACACGAAAGAAACGCAGTAGCAGAGTCGCTAGAAGCATCATGAGACGAAGAAGATGTAAGCCCATTGTAAATCCCTGGATCTTGAACCTGATCATATCCAGTGTCCTTTTTCTTCATGTTAAGCTCATAAGCTCTTAGCTTTCCAACTACTTCTTCTAGCTCCTTTGTGTCATAATCTGCTTCACCCTTGATCATGAGAGTGTAGATATCCCATTTAGCAGGTAGAGCATCCAGCAGCTTGTCATTTTTCTCTATGTCAGTGTAGCAATCTATATCATAATTGTCCAATTCTGACATCAGATGGTAGTATCGAGTGATGACGTCCTCAAGTGACTCATTTTTCATATATTTGAACACAGCAAACTGCTTCTTCAATAGATCAACTTTGTTCTTCTTTACATCAGGGTTTCCCTCATATCTCTTCTCTAGCGCATCCCACATTTCCTTTGAAGTAGTATACTTCTTAAAGGTATGTTTGATGCCATCAGGTAAAGACATTTTAATGGCAACCAAAGCTCTCTTTTCAGCCTCATACATTTTCTTTTGTTCGGCTTCCATATCAACATAAGCAGTTATACGTTGTCTACCCTCAAACTCATGAGTTGGGTTCACATACCCATCGTCTATACATATCCACATACGAGTATCCTGGTACTCCACAAAGGATTGAAACCTATCCTTCCATGTCAAGTAGTTCTCCACCTTCATCATCTTAGGTGGTTTGTTCGTTGTGCCTACCTCATGTTCCATCCTTAAGAGTTCGTTCAACTTAGACATGTTCGACATTTTAACTTAAGCAGACTGGTAAAACCGTACAATTTTAGTCCGAAATCTGTTTTTACCAAGTTATACCATTAGATTCGTCTCGAGATTACGATTCCAATGATATATAATGTCGAAAACCGTTTTCGGGATTTTCCAGAGTCGTTCAACTTAGACATGTTCGACATTTTTTTTTACCCTAAAAATCCAAGGATTCCAACGGTGCAAACGGTTCCCTGTGACGAGTTACGAATGATTTTCTAAACACGAAACTATGAAATTTTTCTTACGCGAGCCAACAAAAATTCCACCCTTTCCGAAATGGTCAGAAATGGTTGTGTTGATCCGAAATGGTCAGTGTTGATCCGAAATGACCACTTGCTGGTCTGAAATGAAACAAACTGGTCCGAAATGGACTAATCTGATCCATAATGAGACAATTAGATCCGAAATCAAGTCCGAAATGCTTGTTCTTTGTCCGAAATCAACTCAATCTATTCCGAAATCAAGTCAATTGATCTGTAATGCTTGTTACTGGTCCGAAATTGATCCGAAATGATTGATTTCCAGTCCGAAATGCTTAAATGCTGTCCGAAATGCAACTGTTTGATCCGTAATCCAAGCTTTCTGGTCCGAAATGATGCTGATTAATCCGAAATGGCTGAATTTTGGTCCGAAATGCAAGCCCTTTGAATCCGTAATGATCCGAAATGCTTAATTTTGATCCGAAATCCCGGCTGTTTGTTCGAAATCACCAACAAGACTCAAGAACAGCCTTCAAACACGACCAAAAACGCTGTTTTTCTGCAGAAACTATTCTGAACCAAGCCAATCTAGAGCCGAATGCTCTGATACCAATTGTAGGTCCCGTGAGCCGTATGGATCGTAACAGAATCGTCTATCCAACCTAGAGTGCGGAATCCTCTAGATTAGATTTCACAGAAAACGTGTAGAAGACCGAAATCACTTTAAACCCGATCTTTATTGATTATCTTCAAACGATTACAATCAATCAAGATCCTAATTCGTCCAAGCCTTTGTCTTTCACGAATTCTCTTAAGAGTGATTAGATGATTGGCAGATCAACACAAACCCTAATGCTAAGCTTTGTTTATATAGGACAAAGCTTTGCACATGGGCTAGGTCATGGGCTAGGCCCATTTCGCCTACCATCCCCCTGTGTGGGTTTGGTTTGGCCCAATCACTCTTAATTAACTATTACAAAGCTAAACCCGCTAACTGTTTATCGTTTTACTAATTACAAGATATCCAAAGACCAAATCTAAGCTGTTGTCACAAACATGCACCAACAATCACGGTAAACGGGATATCAGATCTTCAGGGGGAATCCTAAGCGTTGATGTTGTAAGTTGGCTGGGTATTACAAGATATGCTTCCTGAGCGTTGCATATGTGATCGCACTTCAGGATCTAAAATGTCAATACATGAGTTCCAGCAAACGAAGCGGAGTAGGAAAGGTACCGATCAATCATGCGATGTTGCGTCATCCAACACAGGGACGTTCGTATGAGCACCTAATATTCTACACGGTTCGCTAGGTGTTCAGATGGGTGTTCAGGTAATACTCGATAGCGCTGAGATTCGAAAGGATCCAGAGAGGAATGAAAAGTTCACATTCGAGTAAGGGACAATCACTACTATGACCCCTATAGGTTTGCTATGTTTCACATCGATCAAATAACGCAACGGAACCCATGTTTCCACTTGGTAAGGCTCACTGGGACTCGCATGCACCCCACACTATTATTATGTGTGCACCCACAATAATATTGTGATTTACATGCTCATCTCAGCTCCTCTTAACTCATGTCAAATGGTTCCTCAAACTCAAGTAGCAAACAAAGAGCATCACGAAGCGTAAGTCATGAAGGTTTAGGGAAATACCACCCTATCAGTCACATAACACATGCAAGTTATACCCTAACTCATATTGTTGTGCTAAACGTGCAATCACAGGCAATAACATACGTAAGTGTTCACTAGTTATGCAGTGCAATGAGTATACAAGAGACGAACCTTGCAGTCTGGAGCTGAGTGTCATGGTCGTATTCACGTTTTCAGAACTGTTCGGTTATAGTCTGGTTTTACAAAAACATTTTTCCCCTTTCTAAAACCAAGTTCACTATAACCAATGGCTCTGATACCAATCTGTCACACCCCCAAAATACCACTCGCGTAAACATTGCGGGGCGTGTGACGTACCAGGATCTTAGCCACCAATCACATTGAACTCATAGGTATATATATATAAATAAAACTTTCATTGATTAACAATAAGTGTTACAATGTTACATTTTATCTTATAGTGTACAGCGGAAGCATAAATCGTTCGTTAAGTGTTTATAACCACATGTAAAAGCTATTAGTCTTGTATAGTGTTTCCATGTATCTCGACCCATGACCACTCCAGCTTCCCAGACAGCAAGTCCCATTGATATACACCTAAAGGCCTGCAAGGCATGTAACAACAAATCAACAACAAAGTTGAGCGAGTTCATAGTTGGGTGTTCGTTTTAAGTTGTTTCAAAAGCATAGTTTTCTTTAGCTGGCTTACTTGCCGTGGGGGTTACCCCATAGTTGAAAACGTGTTTTGTTTAATCCCAATTACTCTGGTAATCCAGCCGTGGGGGTTACCCCATACTTTTGAAAACGTTCATTTGTTAATCCATTTTCACTTCGGCCCCATGTTCCCAATCTTTGGCTATCCAGCCTGGCACTTCGGCCGTGGGGCTACCCCATGTTTTAAACTACCAGACTCGTTACCATATCGACTACTAACGTTCGTCATGTTTATGTGCCCTAGCGTCGGTGTCTATCATCACCAACGTGCCATAGTCCATTAGTCCACGCCCGTCCTCTGCGGCACGGTGTGAGGTTTGTTAAACCTAATAGCGCTATTTAACTAATGACCCGTTCGCCATTGGCCTCGGCGATTAAGTGGATATAAAAGGAGGGACTTCGTTGATAGAGTTCTAGTCTAGTAAATCTAAATCCGTCTCAACAGGACGAGGAATTTACATTCCTGAACACGTCCCAACAGGACGAGGAATCGCTATTCCTTAACCCATTCCCAACCCCTGGGAATCCCATGCCTTGTAGGAAGTGTGAACTCACATCGGTTTGCTCGGCAGATACAAAGAGGTCAATCAAGCTGCTAGTGGTCAACCACGTCCTAACATGGTTACCATACAAGTCAGGTCTAGGTTCAAATGGTGCACGTAAGTTTACACATAAGTTAGCAAGTCGCGAACACATAGCGATCATGGCATTCACATAAAACATGTTATAGAAATCAGTTAAATACACATAAAGCCCAAACTTGTACGATCAGGATGCATTGGGTTGAAGTAACAATGTAAGCCCAATAGCATCTTGTGCGGTTGGATAGTTGAAACCCAAAACAACTATCTAGCCCAACATGTTGTGCGGTCCAATTAAACACCCGGCCCAACTAATTAATAGTCCAACAGCTTGTGCGGCCCAATCATTTAATTATTCTTGTGCGGTCCAGTTTAGCTTGTGCGACTGGACAAAACTTGTGCGATTGAGATTGGGCTTCGAGGCCGAACATAGTAAAGTCCAAGTAGTTTGCGTGTGGCCCAAGACTTGTGCGATCAGCACTGTCTTGTGCGATTCACAGGTCTTGTGCGATCATGCATAACATACATGTACATTGTGCTTAAACAGTTGTACCCTAAGCATAACCTAACTTGTGCGACGGACTTATGCGGCCAAGGCCTTGTGCGATCCAAGAGCTTGTGCGGCTAGCTCTTGTGCGACTAAAGGGGCTTGTGCGAATAGTTAAATCATTCCAAAAATCACGCTCATCAGTTACAAACATTTTGACAGTTTCCAAATTCACATTCATCGATCAAGTCAATCATTTACCAAGATTTCCATGAACCCTAATTAACACTAAATCATAACAATTACTCTATCATCAACACAACCGGATTTAGGAGTTTAATTTCATTAGACTTTTTTGAAATCTAAACCTAAATCAGATCATGAACCATATTAAACACTCCTTCAGATCATCATGCTATGAATTCAAACACTACTATGCACCCTAAATCAGTTCAACAACCCTTACCCGGATTTGCATAATAAAACAGTTCCATGTAAAATTATATGATATCCATTAATCATGAGCAATCTCTTCGTATTTATATATTGAAATCGAACATTTATTCCGAATCAAACATCGACGTTTTTGACAAGATAACTATTAGCATGAACCCTAGATTTCATGTAAGATCATAGCGAATCACAACATCACACAACCAAGTAATAATCAAAGCACTAACCGGATTAGGTGTTTGGAACGAAGAAGGTTTCGAGTGATGAAGGGCTGTCACACCCCGATTTTCCACGTGTCACCGGTGGGCCCGGTGGGGAGTAACGTGACGTCATGGTTGGCAACGTAATAGTCAAACAACACAATATCAATATGCACAGCGGAAGCAATTTAAAGTATGATACAACCGAATTTATTATTGTAATATCATATGTAACAATATTCGGAAGTTTATCCACAGAAGGATCGAACATAAAATGGAAACAGTAGTTCAACAGACTTTTAGGCATCTTAAGCTTGCGAGACTTCTATTGATGCTAAGGAGACATATCCAGCCAATTTCGTATAGTACCTGCATTTAGCCTTTTTGGAAAATACGTCAGTTTACACTGGTAAATACATTCAACTGACTCATTTTGGAAAAAGAGTTTGAAAAGTGATTCGAGTGCAAACGGCACAAAATATCTTGACACATTGATTAAAATGCACAGAGGCAAAATTAATCTTTTTAACTTGGGAGAATTATTTAATATTATAATCTTGTGAACGAATTACATGTTACTTATGCGTTCAGTAGCCCGGAACGTATCCGGGTTAAAGATTAATAGACACACCACTATAATGAGTTATACACGGACGGTGTACGCCTACACCCCGTGCTCAGGTCGTGGCCAATCTCGTAAGATGATGCCAGGGATATCCGGGACATGGTCATTAACCCCCCAAAGGCTGTAAAGTAAACAAATCTGTTTAAAACGAGCCGATCAAATTATTCAACTACCCACTAAGCGTGGAGATTTGATGCCCGATCAAGCGGTACGCTATGTACCGTAACCCAAGCCCGTATAGGGAAAATAAGTTAAAAGTATTTACCTGAGCTAAATATAATTTCAACCCAGCCGTATATCAAATCAGCAAGTACAGATACCTTTTACTGGGCTCCTAATCTGGAACGAAGGTTTTTAATAACCTATTAGAATCCTAACGGGTCTTTAATTAAGCTTAAGCTTAGACCGGCTAGTTTTCAGGATACGGTTCGTACGCACGATTAAGCGAAGACCGGATAGAATGTGATTTAGACCCGACAAGTTCGGAGACTTGTTTAATATGGGTTTATTATTCACATTCTGGATTTTGAGATAAAACCGATAAGGTTTGACCCGTATCGGCTAATTTATGTAAACTTGTTACATAAACCGAACCGAACGCGAAATAAGCGTAACGGGTATCCGTAAGATCCATATACAGGTTTCCTAAGTTAATATGCTTCAAATATGTTGTGACATCAGTAGGATGTCTTTCGTTATGCCCCGAACTAATTTAAACATAAACTATGCCCCGTAGGGGTAGTTTGGTCATTTTAAAGTTTGTAAAAGTGTTTAGATGTTTAACTGAGTTACAGGTCTGATGTAAACAGCAAACATACCCAATTTGATGAGTTATAACAGTAGACTAAAGCATATATGCGAAATTTATCATCTTTAACCAAACTATGCCCCGTAGGGGTATTTTGGTAATTTCACATACGCCGAACAGCTCAAAAACGAAGTCTGAGTTAATCAACCTTTTCTTACTGTTAAAATATCATAATTTGCCTCATATATCAGTAGGTATCAACCCGGGTATGTTCAATATGCTTTTAAAACATACTATGCGTTAAAAACGCTAAATAAGGCGATTAAAGGCCATTTCCGGGTTTGATACTTAAATCTGATATTTTTATATTTCCAGAAGGCTTAAAATAATTTATTTATCATATGTGATCAGTAGCAAAAGGTTTGGAGTCGTTTAGATAATTAAAACTCATTTTATGGCCCGTAAGGGCAAAACCGACAATTACCGGATTAAGCCTACGACTACTAGTTATGCTCAGCGTAAAATTAATTAAAAATCTTTAAAAATCCCAAAATAATATATTACATCAGTGGGTATTAAGTTTGATACCAAAAAGTAGGCTTAACTAGGCTATACGCTAATTACGCCGTTTTATTAACATAAAGCTTTAGATTTGCGATATTAAGCATAACTCTTAATCTATAAGTCAAACTGATGTCAAACTTTGCATACAAGTTTATATATCAGTAACTAAGGTTTCTACACTTTTACATTTTCATAATTCATGTTTTAAGGTAATAAGGGCATAACGGTCAACATATGAGCGATTAACGGAAACTTGCATATTAATTGGATAATCAACGAAACAAGTACAGAGACTTATACTATCATGTAACCTAACCCTAATGAAGCATTAAGGCATTTCTAATTCCATCTAACTCGGGCCAGAACTGAAGTCAACGTGAAAGTCAAAGTTTCGGGACTTTCGGTTCCGAACCGGTTCAAAACTGAGAGTTGTCGAGTCGAACGAGTTTAGACATGTCCGTACACTTGTTACCAGGTTATATTAAGTCTAAAACAGTTTACACGCATTACGTATTGCTAATCGTGCATTAAATTGTAATTTACATAACTGTTGACTTTTTCGGTTAACGTTTGACTCGGCAAACGACCTAGTTAGGTCTGGAATCAGTACGTGCCCTTATAAGGGTTTAATACCCATATAATTACCTATCTGACGGTACTTTTAATTCGACATACGACTGAGCTATCATTAATTAATTACGAAGTCAAACCGTAGTTACGTTGGTTTGACTTTTAGCTAAAATACTAAGCTATAATTAATTTAGAAAGGTTAGGCAACTTACAAGGTGTTTAATGATGATTAGGGATGCCTTGTAATCAGCTTGAAAGCTCCCCAATTTGATCAGACTTGAATTGTGAAAGGAATGATCATGGAGTTGCAACTTATGTGGGTTTTATAGTGTTCATGGCACCATGAATTGATGACAACAAAGTCTACAATTCTCCACAATTGTTCAACACATGTGTCTAGTATATAGGAGGTGCCTAGGGGTCGTTTATAGTTGATAAAAACCGGTGGAACAGGTCAAAAATGCGCACAACAGGCAACAAAAGGTTGTTGGTCGCTGGCAAGGTGCTTACGCACCGTAAGCATATATATGCTTACGGTCCGTAAGCATACATCAGGGACCAAAATGTTGTTGTTTGTTGGTGTTTCGAAAGGGCAACTTGTATATTTCGAATGTGGGACTTATTTTATCAGTAGGGAGCCTCCAATAAGTGTCTAAATGCTGAACATACCCTACCACTTTGGTTTGTTGTCTTAGAATTTAAATTAAAGTCCCGAAATTTAAGGATTTTCATGCTTTTCCTTCGTGGCATTCCATTCTTGTGCATGAATTCGATTATTGTGGGCATTTACCGGATTATATCAAATGTTGATAATAAGTATTAGGGTCTTGGAATTTATATGAGGTCGTTCAGAGGTAAAATTAACATAACGCCCTCTTTAAATCCTACCCAAATATTTTTATTAAGTCCGGGTTTACAACGCTTGTTGTCATACATGACACGTGTCGTTATTTTATTACACACGAATTTTCGAGGTGTTACATCCTCACCCCCTTAAGATAAATCTCGACCCGAGATTTACTGAAACAAGTAAGGGTACTTTTCTTTCATCGTGGATTCAACCTCCCACGTGTATTCGGGACCTCTACGGGCATCCCATTTGACCTTTACAAAAGGTATATGCTTTCTTCGAAGCTTTCTTACCAGTCGATCTTCAATCGACAAAGGTTTTTCAACAAATTTTAAGCTCGCGTCTATATGCACATCTGTATGTGGTATAACCAGTGATTCGTCAGCGAAACACTTCTTTAGATTGCAGATGTGGAACACATTGTGAATTCCACTGAGCTCTTCTGGTAAGTTCAACTTATAGGCAACTGACCCGACACGTTCGATAACCTCGAAAGGTCCTATGTATCTCGGGCTTAGCTTGCCTTTCTTACCAAACCGCATCACCCCTTTCCAGGGTGACACTTTAAGTAGGACTTTTTCACCTACTTCAAAGTGAAAATCTTTACGCTTAGGGTCAGCGTAACTTTTCTGCCTATCCCGGGCAGCTTTGAGACGGTCTCGAATCTGGACAATCTTGTCCGTTGTTTCGAACACTATCTCTGGTCCTGACAACTGGACATCTCCCACTTCTGCCCAACAATTGGGCGATCTACACTTTCTACCGTATAATGCCTCAAAAGGCGCAGCCTTGATGCTGGTGTGGTAGCTATTGTTGTAGGAGAATTCGATTAACGGTAGGTTCTTATCCCAACTACCATCCAAATCGATCGCACATGCACGTAGCATTTCTTCTAACGTTTGAATAATACGCTCACTCTGACCGTCAGTCTGAGGATGATAAGCCGTACTAAAATTCAAACGTGTGCCCAAAGATTGTTGGAAACTCTTCCAAAAATGTGACGTGTACCTAGTATCTTTATCATAGATAATAGTCACAGGTATGCCATGCAAGGCTACAATCTTATCCACTTATAATTGGGCTAACATATCGGAGCTATAAGTCTCCTTGATGGGTAAGAAATGAGCTGACTTAGTCAGTCTGTCAACTATAACCCATATTTTATCATTCCCTTTCCTTGTCTTGGGTAACTTGGTAATAAAGTCCATAGTTACCATTTCCCACTTCCACGTAGGAAGTTCAGGCTGTTGTAGCAAGCCTGACGGCTTTTGATGCTCGGTTTTGACTTGTGCACATGTCAAGCATTTAGCTACATGGGTGGCTACAGACTTGTTCAAGCCTATCCACCAATAATTTGCCCTTAGATCCTGAGTAGCTGATGGCAAATTCTTAATCGTTGCTTAATTAGGGTTGCAGCATGTATGCATAAGCATTATGAACCGTCTTTCTTATTTAATATCATAAAACCCTCAGAATATTGAGTCAGGCTATATGAGCCTATGTCTTAAAACCTACTTAATCAAGGTTTCGTTTATTCCAATATCAATATGGAGTTTTCATAATACTCCAGCCTACAGCGGGGTGTTAATCTTAGTTCTACCTGTCTTCCAGGAGGTAAGCAGGGAAAACTTATGAGAAGATAATTAAGATACAAGGAGGCTATAGAGATTTTCCATATCTCAGGCTCCAGTTCATCCATCATTGCTCGTGTTAAATGAGTGACATCTTTATGTTATAAGTCCACGAATTTCTTAATCGGGAACATTTACTTGAAAAAAAAATTCCATTTTTGGATATCTTCTTTGAATACTACTAGTCGACTTTAGTACAATATGATCATTGGGATATCTCAGGGGTTCCATGTATTAAACCTCCATGCTGATCAGACATGGAAATAATCTATGGGACACACTAGGATACGCCAATCCTCATATGACACTTTTATCAAACGTAGTTTGGCATTCGCAGGCGATAGAAAACAATGAGAAAAATAATTAAAATAACATATGTTGTCGTACTCTATGCGAAGAAAGAGTACTCTTAGATTTTTCGGAAGAATTCCTTGCCGATACTAGAAGAATCGGTTACTATGGTTTCCTTGGTAGTTATACCTTGTGGATGATAAAAAAAAATTTGCTAACTTTATGGTTCATGAAGATTTATTATTGCCTGTATTAAAAACAGGACACTTAGCAGAAATTATCATTGATAAATGATAAGGAAGTTTATTGTACAAGTGCTTATATTTAATTAATAATGGAAGTTTCACAAACTAGGCACCTAGCTCGGTTGGCTAGGCGCGCGAAAGGGTGCGGCCGGCCTAGACCCAGGTTCGATTCCGGGGACGGCCAGTTCCACCATTTTTTTATGTTTAATATTAATTAATCGCACGGATACGTGTAATTATGAGAGTTGTCTCATAAGGAGTCTTGATAATTAATTGCTTCTTATTACCTACAATATGGGCTTGATTTTATCACTATATTGAGTCCTTGTATTTAACGGAACTAGGACATCAAAAAAAAATGATTCCTAATGGATATAAAACATCCATCTATTAATGCTGAAGCAACCTCAGAGGTATACAGGCTTATTACTGAACTTTCGTTGTTTTTTATTAAGCCTGTACTCGCTCTCTTTCTCAGATTTCTTGGAGTTATCCTCCTTCTTTGGTTCATCCTTCATATACGAAGTGTGAACAAAATCTCCTCATGAGTAAATTAACATGGTTTTGAATGAGATTTAGAGCGAGAAGTATTCAGCTCTTTGTGTTGTCTCATGACCTTTCCCATGGTCCTTCCAATTGCTGCGTCAACCACAGCCTGAAGATTAACTCCATTAATATTGAGGTTTACGTTTGTAGTTTTATTAACTTTCGTCGCCTTAGTAGTGTTACGACCGTCGTCTACCTCATCCGAGTTTTCCATACTCGAAACTTGGTACAAATCGCCAAGATTTAACCATTATTAGTCATCATCCTGATGATCTGACTTAGATTAGCCACGACATTCATAAACCGTATGGGCTATTCTGTTCCGAACATTCATAGTGAATGTTATTTTTGAACGTATTCCATTATGTTTAGCCTAGGTCACAACAGGACCATCAATGGCATGCAAAGTTTGGAGCGAGTCCAATACCTGCTTGACAGGGGACCATAATGTCACAACTGTCTTTGTCATTAGGACGATTCTAAATAGCTCAAAGGCTTTTATTATTTATATATATTTACATATATGGCATAGAAGCCTGTCTCGAGGGACGTAGAAAAATATGGCATAAAGCACAGTCATGAAGGACATAAGTAATCATATGGCGCGAAGGCCTTGTCGTGATGACATTTAGATATGGCACAAACGGCCTTGTTATAAGGACATTCATCAAATTTGGTACAAAGGCATGTCACCAGAAATGTTAACATTTAATATGTTAACTTGTCACGAATGACCAATTATAGCACATAGGCTTGTCCTGAATGACTTTAAAACATAACTCGATGGTCTATTTTTCAAGGACCTTAATTTATAAGCCGCAATCTTATTAGATTAGGGCTTCAAGGTTTGAACGTGGTTCTTCACCTTTGGACAGGGAGTCATAGACTACAACTGTCATCGTCTTGAAAGACGATTCTTTTGGCAGAAAAATAAGCCAATCAACATCACTAATGGATGTTTATATATAACCATCGTATCTAATGATATTAGTCATGATCACATCGATCATATTGACTATTAGGTTTGGGTATAATCACATCATTTTGAACAGGGGATCATAAAGATCACTACTATCTTTGTCTAACCGACACTAGAATAAAGTTTAGCCCGTAGGCATTTCATCACGATGGGTGTTAATATTATGATCATTATACTAAGGATACTAGTCAGGATCGCACTGATAGCATAGACTATGGGAATTGAGTATAGCTCACCCCCTTGGCAAAGAATCACAAAAGATTACAATTGCCTTGTCTCAGTTGGACGATATAATATAGCCCTTAGGCAAAACATCATTACGGATGTTAAAATTTTTAATCATCGTATTGATGATTTTTGTCATGATCGTATTGATCATATGAACTATTAGGCTTGAGCATAGTTCACCACCTTGGATAGGGAATCGTAAAGATCACCATGTCTTTGTCACACATGGACAGTATAATTTGGCCCATAGGCGAAAACATCACTCATGGATGTTTATAATTGGTTCATCCTATTAGAGGCTATAAGTCATGATTGCATTAATCATATTGACTATTTGGCTTGAGCATAGCTCACCACCTTAGACAAGGAATCATAAAGATAACAATGTCAATGTCTCAAATGGACAATATATTATAGTCCGTAGGCAAAACATCACTAAAGGATGTTAAATAATATTATCATCATATTAAATGATATTAGTCATGATCGCATTGATCATATAGACTATTATGTTTGGACATAGTCCAATATTTTAGACAGGAGGTCATAGACCATCACTGTCGTTGTCTTATCGGACAACAAGTTTAGCCCGTAGGCACATCATCACTAACGGATGTTCATAATATGATCATCTTATAGGATGATATAAGCCATGATTCCTAAATTACTAGGTTAGATAAGGGGATTGGAAGAACCCAATATAAGGATGACTGTTGTGATTTTCTCGAATCACATTTGTCAAGAGTGCTAACACGTTCTTAGGTGTTAACAAGTATTTGAATCCCTTGAGTAGGTTTCACCATCCTGGCCGCGTAGGCTAGGTTTCACCTTTAAGATTCCCTTTTTACAGATGCATACTGACAGGGAAGGAAGGATATTTATTTTATTCAGGATTTTTATCATAAATCCTAATTTATAAGTTAATAATAGCACAAATGGCCTAGTCGCGTAGACAAGTTTAATTTATAAGCCATGATTTCGGAGAATCGAGGCATTAAGGTTTGAATCAAAGTTCATTACCTTTTTCTTGACAGGGAGTTGTAGGCTACCACTGTCTTTTAGTCTCAGAGGACATTAACTATAGCCCGTAGGCACTTCCCTTATAAGGGATGTTTATTACGGAATTGGCCCTTAGGGAAATTCATTGACCATGGTAAACAGAGACCATATTTGGTTAATTTATTAATCATATATAAATTTAGGATTTCTATTATAATTTACCCTAATTATAAAACATTAACAGTTTTATCAGTGGCACCCAATGGCCTGGTCACATGGACATTTATAAATTATAAGCTTACGATTTCAGAGAATCAAAGCATGACAGTATCTTGGCACAATAGGCCTAGTCACAAGGACATTTATAAATTTTTAAGCTATGATTTCAGAGAATCAAAGCATGAAAGCATATTGGCACTATAGGCCTAGTCACAAGGACAATTTTAAATTATATGCTAGGATTTCAGAGAATCAGAGCATTTGAGGTTTGAACCTAGTTCATTACCTTTATCTGACAGGGAGTCATCGCTACCACTGTCTTTTGGCTCATATGGAAATGAGCAGGGCCCGTAGGCATTATGTTACCACGTATGGTTTAAAATATGATCATCTTAATTGATGATGTATACCCAGGATTCAGAGATCATTAAACTGGGTTAGGAATCTTTTGAAGAATCCTTTATAAAAATGACGTGTGTGATTTTTAAATGAATCACATCTGTCGGGAGTGTTAACATGTTTTCAGATGTTAACTGGAATACGAATCTTTTAAACAGGTCTTACCATCTTGGCCCGGTCTTATAATTGATTCTTAATTTATAATTAAAGCAGAACAATTTTAAATTGAGGTGTTCATATGGATCTAAATCTAATTATGGAACTACCATCTTGGCCCGGTCTTAAAATGACACGTGGCTAGGTCTTGTCCTTTTTAGACTTTGCCATTTTATTATAATGGTAGATCTTATAAAAGAAATATTATTTTACATTTATTTAATATTTCTTGTTTAGAATGAAAGTTTAAACTTAATCATTCCACTATATAAAATAAAAGTATAAAGTTGCCCTAAGCGGGACTTGAAAGAATATAATGTTGTCCTCGTAGGGACTGAAAGATACTTGTGTCCTTATAAGGACTATTAAGGAAACGATCTTCAGTAAGAGGAGTTTCTTCTTCATTCAATTCCTGAATGCTTTCTCCTTGGTTGCACGTTTCATCCTGGTCGCTGTACGAAGCTCAGCATTTCAAGGCTCCGGGTGTGGAGAATCCCTAGTTCAGCTTCCTCGCTTGGCGACGTATCCAATAATAATAGTAAGAATTGGAAGCAAAATTTCCATATTAGGATTAAGATTATTCCTATGTTAAGTCTAGACTCAGAAGTTTAGATTGTGCAATTGTGTAACTGAGATTAAACACAAAAGGCGAGTGTTTAATTCACTCAGTGTTGGCTCTGATACCAACCTGTCACACCCCGATTTTCCACGTGTCACCGGTGGGCCCGGTGGGGAGTAACGTGACGTCATGGTTGGCAACGTAATAGTCAAACAACACAATATCAATATGCACAGCGGAAGCAATTTAAAGTATGATACAACCGAATTTATTATTGTAATATCATATGTCACAATATTCGGAAGTTTATCCACAGAAGGATCGAACATAAAATGGAAACAGTAGTTCAACAGACTTTTAGGCATCTTAAGCTTGCGAGACTTCTATTGATGCTAAGGAGACATATCTAGCCAATTTCGTATAGTACCTGCATTTAGCCTTTTTGGAAAATACGTCAGTTTACACTGGTAAATACATTCAACTGACTCATTTTGGAAAAAGAGTTTGAAAAGTGATTCGAGTGCAAACGGCACAAAATATCTTGACACATTGATTAAAATGCACAGAGGCAAAATTAATCTTTTTAACTTGGGAGAATTATTTAATATTATAATCTTGTGAACGAATTACATGTTACTTATGCGTTCAGTAGCCCGGAACGTATCCGGGTTAAAGATTAATAGACACACCACTATAATGAGTTATACACGGACGGTGTACGCCTACACCCCGTGCTCAGGTCGTGGCCAATCTCGTAAGATGATGCCAGGGATATCCGGGACATGGTCATTAACCCCCCAAAGGCTGTAAAGTAAACAAATCTGTTTAAAACGAGCCAATCAAATTATTCAACTACCCACTAAGCGTGGAGATTTGATGCCCGATCAAGCGGTACGCTATGTACCGTAACCCAAGCCCGTATAGGGAAAATAAGTTAAAAGTATTTACCTGAGCTAAATATAATTTCATCCCAGCCGTATATCAAATCAGCAAGTACAGATAGCTTTTACTGGGCTCCTAATCTGGAACGAAGGTTTTTAATAACCTATTAGAATCCTAACGGGTCTTTAATTAAGCTTAAGCTTAGACCGGCTAGTTTTCAGGATACGGTTCGTACGCACGATTAAGCGAAGACCGGATAGAATGTGATTTAGACCCGAAAAGTTCGGAGACTTGTTTAATATGGGTTTATTATTCACATTCTGGATTTTGAGATAAAACCGATAAGGTTTGACCCGTATCGGCTAATTTATGTAAACTTGTTACATAAACCGAACCGAACGCGAAATAAGCGTAACGGGTATCCGTAAGAGCCATATACAGGTTTCCTAAGTTAATATGCTTCAAATATGTTGTGACATCAGTAGGATGTCTTTCGTTATGCCCCGAACTAATATAAACACAAACTATGCCCCGTAGGGGTAGTTTGGTCATTTTAAAGTTTGTAAAAGCGTTTAGACATTTAACTGAGTTACAGGTCTGATGTAAACAGCAAACATACCCAATTTGATGAGTTATAATAGTAGACTAAAGCATATATGCGAAATTTATCATCTTTAACCAAACTATGCCCCGTAGGGGTATTTTGGTAATTTCACATACGCCGAACAGCTCAAAAACAAAGTCTGAGTTAATCAACCTTTGCTTACTGTTAAAATATCATAATTTGCCTCATATACCAGTAGGTATCAACCCGGGTATGTTCAATATGCTTTTAAAACATACTATGCGTTAAAAACGCTAAATAAGGCGATTAAAGGCCATTTCCGGGTTTGATACTTAAATCTGATATTTTTATATTTCCAGAAGGCTTAAAATAATTTATTTATCATATGTGATCAGTAGCAAAAGGTTTGGAGTCGTTTAGATAATTAAAACTCATTTTATGGCCCGTAAGGGCAAAACCGACAATTACCGGATTAAGCCTACGACTACTAGTTATGCTCAGCGTAAAATTAATTAAAAATCTTTAAAAATCCCAAAATAATATATTACATCAGTGGGTATTAAGTTTGATACCAAAAAAGTAGGCTTAACTAGGCTATACGCTAATTACGCCGTTTTATTAACATAAAGCTTTAGATTTGCGATATTAAGCATAACTCTTAATCTATAAGTCAAACTGATGTCAAACTTTGCATACAAGTTTATATATCAGTAAATAAGGTTTCTACACTTTTACATTTTCATAATTCATGTTTTAAGGTAATAAGGGCATAACGGTCAACATATGAGCGATTAACGGAAACTTGCATATTAATTGGATAATCAACGAAACAAGTACAGAGACTTATACTATCATGTAACCTAACCCTAATGAAGCATTAAGGCATTTCTAATTCCATCTAACTCGGGCCAGAACTGAAGTCAACGTGAAAGTCAAAGTTTCGGGACTTTCGGTTCCGAACCGGTTCAAAACTGAGAGTTGTCGAGTCGAACGAGTTTAGACATGCCCGTACACTTATTACCAGGTTATATTAAGTCTAAAACAGTTTACACGCATTACGTATTGCTAATCGTGCATTAAATTGTAATTTACATAACTGTTGACTTTTTCGGTCAACGTTTGACTCGGCAAACGACCTAGTTAGGTCTGGAATCAGTACGTGCCCTTATAAGGGTTTAATACCCATATGATTACCTATCTGACGGTACTTTTAATTCGACATACGACTGAGCTATCATTAATTAATTACGAAGTCAAACCGTAGTTACGTTGGTTTGACTTTTAGCTAAAATAAGGTTAGGCAACTTACAAGGTGTTTAATGATGATTAGGGATGCCTTGTAATCAGCTTGAAAGCTCCCCAATTTGATCAGACTTGAATTGTGAAAGGAATGATCATGGAGTTGCAACTTATGTGGGTTTTATAGTGTTCATGGCACCATGAATTGATGACAACAAAGTCTACAATTCTCCACAATTGTTCAACACATGTGTCTAGTATATAGGAGGTGCCTAGGGGTCGTTTATAGTTGATAAAAACCGGTGGAACAGGTCAAAAATGCGCACAACAGGCAACAAAAGGTTGCTGGTCGCTGGCAAGGTGCTTACGCACCGTAAGCATATATATGCTTACGGTCCGTAAGCATACATCAGGGATCAAAATGTTGTTGTTTGTTGGTGTTTCGAAAGGGCAACTTGTATATTTCGAATGTGGGACTTATTTTATCAGTAGGGAGCCTCCAATAAGTGTCTAAATGCTGAACATACCCTACCACTTTGGTTTGTTGTCTTAGAATTTAAATTAAAGTCCCGAAATTTAAGGATTTTCATGCTTTTCCTTCGTGGCATTCCATTCTTGTGCATGAATTCGATTATTGTGGGCATTTACCGGATTATATCAAATGTTGATAATAAGTATTAGGGTCTTGGAATTTATATGAGGTCGTTCAGAGGTAAAATTAACATAACGCCCTCTTTAAATCCTACCCAAATATTTTTATTAAGTCCGGGTTTACAACGCTTGTTGTCATACATGACACGTGTCGTTATTTTATTACACATGAATTTTCGATGTGTTACAAGGGCCTGCCGCCGGTCTTCAAAGGAGAGAAAGAGAGAGTAGGGTTTGAGGTGTGTGTATGTTGTGTTTGCTTTACAATAATGAGGAATCAAAACCTCAATAAGGTTTTGTATCGGTTTATATGGGAAAGTGGCCGAACCCTTTACATGGGCTGCCATTCGGTTCAAGTACAAAGAGTGCAGGCCGAGAGTTATAAGGAACCAAAGCCCAAAGGCTTGTGCGATTGGCCAAGTGTTGTGCAGTTGAGTTGAGTTGTGCGACGACATTATATATACATTACACACACAATCATATAGCATATATTACACAATCCACATAGCGCAATATCATAACATTCCATTAAATCAATATATCAGATAATCACACAAAGTTCACATACGTTACATTAAACACAAGGATAGGTTCTGAAATACGAGTTGTCACCGGATGGACAAAGCGAAAGGACAATTCAGACAATGGAAGATATGCTTAGAGCTTGTGTAATTGATTTTGGATGAAATTAGGACGATCATTTAACATTAATAGAATTTTCCTATAATAACAACTATCATACCAGTATCAATGCTGCACCATTTGAAGCACTTTATGGATGAAAGTGCCGAACCCCAGTCTGTTGGGCAAAAATTGGAGAAAAGCAATTATCTGGACCAGAAATAGTGCAAGAGACAACATACAAGATCATTCAAGTCAATGAAAGACTAAAAGCAGCACGCGGTCGTCAAAAGAGTTATGCTGATAACAGGCGGAAGCCGTTGGAATTTCAAGTAGGAGACAAAGTATTATTAAAAGTTTCTCCATGGAAAGGGATAGTTAGATTCATCAAAAGAGGAAAGCTAAGCCCAAGGTATGTTGGACCTTTTGAGATTATTAGAAGAGTAGGACCTGTAGCTTATCAGCTAAAACTGCCATAAGAAATGGCAGGGATACATGATGTATTCCATGTATGTAATCTCAAGAAATGCTTAGCTGATGAATCATTAGTAGTACCTCTTAAAGACATAGAGGTAAATGAGAAATTTAAGTTTGTAGAAAAACCAATGTTTTTAAAACCGGTCCGGCCGGGATCCGGAGCCTTTGCCGGGCCGGTTCAGTGCATCAGTTCTTTCCAACACTAGCCCAGCGGTCGGGCCGCCGGGTCATGGGATTGGGTTGGACCGGTCATGTGCAGAAGGTGTAATATATAGAGAATTGATAATGAGGATCAAATTAGAAAGAGGGTTTTGAGTGGGGATTTGTCTCTGTGTCTTCTTTTCTTCTTTATTTTATCCAATATTGTATCCCCTCCGTTGATCTCCGTTGAATGACGAAATTGAAGGAGACGAGAAGTTTTCACCGGTTGGAATTGAACGGTGGTATTGAACGGTTGCTGGCCTTGAACGACGGCGGTTCCATTTGAAAGTGGTGAAGAATGAATGATAGAAGGCTAGATAAAGAATTGCTGATGAAGATGAATATACTGCAGAGATGGTAGCGGCTGAATTGAACATGTATATATGAATTCAATATGATTTTAGGGTTGAAGTTGAATGGACTATTAGGCTTAATTAATTAATGATAGTTGGGCCATATACTGACAGTTGGGCCATATACTCACAAGTTATTGATGAAATTTTTCTATATTTTCTATATATTTTTATATAATTTATGACGTAATCCGGGTCTCAAATCCGGTCGAACCGATCGGACCGGTCCGACTTTTGACCCCGTAAGGCGACCGGGTCGACCTCCGGTCCGGTTCTGAAAACATTGAGAAAAACCACTACAAATTGAAGACAGAAAGATCAAGAATCTCAAACACAAGAGATTAGTTCTAGTCAAAGTGAAATGGGATTCCAAGAGAGGACCAGAATACACTTGAGAGCTTGAATCCGAGATGCAGAGGAAATATCCACACCTGTTCCAGTAGACCTCGAGGACGAGTTCTAAAACAAGGTGGGGAGGATATAACAACTCTCTCGAAACCCTTAAACATGTCCCAAATGTCCTAAAATATACCCCGTATACGAAAAGTGGGCCCAAAATACCTTTATTTTATAAAAATTAAATAAAAACAAAATTCTAATGTCGCTCGCGGGCCACGACCCCCTCGACTAACTCGGTCGTGAGGCGCGACAGCTTGGCCATTAGGCTTAACCCGGTGCCGCCACGTGTCTCACTCGTGTCAAGCCTAGCCGTTGATTCAGCCAAGCTACGCCCTAGGCAGCCTAGCTCGCGGGGTGCGAATCCCCTTTGTGTTTCTATCGCGGGGCGCGAGAGACCCTAGTTCCAGCCCTATAAATAGAGATTTCGACATTCAGTTCAAACCGTTCAAATCAAAAATATCTCTCTCAATTCTGAATAGCAATTGTAATTCCCGGGTATTATACCCACTAAAATAGCGAAGCTCTGCCTCGATGTAAGTATCATAACCCCCGGTTACGTATTAGTTACTCTGCCCGATTGATCTAGTGCTCCGTAACGCATGTCGAGGCTCTGCCTGACTTCGTTGTTGGAGTTCTGTTTCGTGTGAGGGGTATAACTAATGTAAATTGGGTTATTATACTAACACGTATGCATTGTTTAAATTAATAGATTATAGCCAAGAAATCACAAGGAAATACCTAAATTAGCAATGTGAGTAATTCCTCTTTTTGTAAACTGTTTTTACAAAACCTCAATTGTTTTACATTATAATTAACAGTGATTGAGTATTTATAATTCTACAATTATCGTCGGTATGTTGGGGTTTTGTATACAAAATTTGTTACTACACTGTGAGTAGTAGCATGACCACAAGTCAGGGTTGACAGTACCGTGGGTGGTAATTAAAGTAGATGTAAACAAATGTAATTGTTGGATTGCCCTCAATGCTATAAAATGATAAAACTTGTTTTGATTAAACTGAGATTCACTCACCAGTATTTTCCACTGACAAAAATGTTTTAAACGCGTTTCAGGTAACAAAATGTGAAAGCCAAATAGAAGCCACCTGGAGAGCACTGAAGGCTTGGAAAAGCGGCTATAAAAGTTACCTAAATAAAGAAGAAATTTTATTTCAATAAATTAGGGTTTATCACTACAAACATATTATGAATGGAAACTTGGGTTTTACCCATGTGTTTATTATTTATAAAATGAGGTGTTTTACTCTGATAAAATATTTCCTAACTACGGTCCTGATGTAAATTACGCTGTCAAAATTAAATAAACACCAATACGACCGAATGTGCGAGCTCGCGACCGCCCGCCTCCCGGGCAAGGGGTCGGGGTTGCGACAGATCCGATTCGGCAAGAAAGGAAAGCTAGCACCACGATACGTGGGTACCTTTAAGATTCTGGAAAGAATTGGCAAGGTGGCCTATCAACTCAAAGTACCGGTTGAACTCAGCAACGTGCATCCGACTTTCCACGTCTCAAACCTCAAGAAGTGCCTAGCTGAAGAAAATCTTCACGTGCCTCTTGAAGACTTCCAAGTAAACGAGACTCTCCACTTTGTGGAAAATTGATGTGCGGTAAAGTGTTATATATATTAGGTGTATATTTTAAGCCCTTTTTAACACTTATTTTAGCCAAGTTTTAAATTTATAAAACACGATATTTTACTAATACTAAACACACATATGGGCAAGTGCAACCATCGTTGAGCGTATTATAGCGTTGGTAAGATACCGAGGTCGTCCAAGGACACAAGAGCTTTTAATACCGGTTTATCCTCAACGTCTAACCAAAATAAAAGTTTAGAAAAATGTTTTAAACTAAGAAAAATAAAAACTAACTAAAATGCTGAAAAATAAAAATAAAATAAAAACAGATAGACAAGATGAATCACTTGGTTCCGACTCGTATCTAGTATAACCTTTGATTATTTCCGCACTTTTGCACATAATTAAGAGATTATCTTAGTTATTGTAGTAGGCCCCTCTTTTGAAGGTGACGTTACCCTCACCCTAGTAGTTTGAGTCAGCAAGGATACAATCCTAAAAGGGTGGATTATTGGAAGATAATGAATTAAGTTATTAATGCAGTATTGTGGTAGGCCCCGCTTTTGGCGGTGACGTTACCCTCGGCTAAGTAGTCTGAGTCAGCAGGGATACAGTCCTAAATAGCCGGGTTATAGTATTAATAGTAGTTAACTTATGAGGGGATCAAAGAGTTTGGACCCCCGCCATCCAATACCGTGAAGCATTGAAGGAGGTCCTACTAAATTTGACCCAGGTCCATTGCAGGACCTCTAAACGCTGAACAATGGCAAGACCTTTACCAAACCGTTCCCTTAACCCCCGACCAGGTAGCCAACATACCTCCATATAGACCGTGGAGATATGAATGGTGAAAATCCTTTATTTTATATAGACAGTTAAATAATGCTAAGACACCACGGACAAACGATAAGGAAAGATCACCTTCAACATAAGTAACTAGTTATTAAAGTCATTAATACAAAACCAAATAAAAAGTGCAAAAGATTAGAAATAAAAAGTATTATACTAGACACTTTGTCTTCACCAAGTGATGTAAGAGACTTAGGCAAACATGGCCTTGATTGTCAAGAACTCTTACGATCAATCTTGGATCCCGAGACGACTCACACACTCTACGATGGACAATGGATGATGGTGGTGGATGATGGTGTTGTGATGGTGGTGGGTGGTGGATGAAGTGTGAGAGAGGTGGTGTGCCAAGGGATGAGATGAAATGAATCCAATTACTCCTATTTATAGGCTGAAAAGAGAGCTGGGCACGGCCCCGTGCCCGTCTGACACTCTCTCTCCTCATTAATTGTAATTCGCAATTACAATTAATGCGCCTGCAATACTTTCGCCACGCCCCCGTGTCCGCTGGGCACGGCCCCGTGGTGGGCAATAGAAGCTTCTATAGGTTTGTCTTTTCTGCTGCTTCTTGGGCACGGCCCCGTGCTGGCTGAGCACGGGGCGTGTTCAGTCTTCTGACTTCTCTATTTTGCTTTGGAAGGTGCCGTTGAGGGGTCGGGCAGTCCACTAATGTTCCTTTCCTTGTATTTATGTTGGAATTAGCTGTCTTTTTGCTTCTTTTGTGTTTTTGAGCTCATTTAATCCTGAAAATACAAAAGGAAGACAAAAACACTCTTTTTCCAATATTAGTACTTAAAAAGGGATAGTTTTATGCCTCATTTGATGTAATTTATATGTTGCATTTTACACACATCAAATACCCCCACACTTGAACTTTTGCTTGTCCTCAAGCAAAACTCTTTAATATGTGGCTTACACTCCCAAATGGAATAGGTAGAAGAGAAGGTTTTGGGCTTGTCGTAGAGTGTCGGGAATCCAAGGTCTTTTTGTGTTTTATCTTTATTTATTTACAAATCTATTCGTAATGATTTATTTAGAACTTTTTATAGGAGAAATTACTTATTTGGGCATAACATGCCTTTTTAAAATTCCATTTATATACAAGTTCACATACCTCACGGGAGAAATTACTCACACTCGGCCGAAGGTGTATTTTTAGTGAATCACTCGAGAGCGGCATGGAACTTATTCCTACCATAAGCTTGCCAAGCAATCAATCCTCCTCCTTTTTAACTTTTATACCTTTGTAAATATCAAGAGGACTTTGTGGGTTAAGGGTTAGGCTTGGGTTAAAGGTAGGTGGTTGGGATAGTGGTTAGTGGTTAGTAGAAAAAGGGTGAAAAAGCGTAACAAGTGTCGGTTTTCGTAAGATTTTCTATTTTTGCAACTTTTTATTTTGATGAAGTTTTTATTCAAACAAAGTTATTTTTGACGAACTAGTTTGTTTATTTTCTTTTTTTGCTTCATCATCATCAACACACATTTTTTTTTCATACGAAAAACCGAACTTGTTATTAAAACAAAGGGTTAAAAATAAAAAAAAAGGTTTTGGTGGGTAAAAGGGTTTTTGGTTTGGGTGATGAAATGAAAAGGTTTAGGCTCAAAGGGGTTAACTAGGGGGATTTTTGGGTAGGTGGTAAAAGAAAAAGAAAAAATAATGGTGTTGAAATAAAAAGGGTTTAGTCCTAATGCCTCCATCATTTACTTACTCGGGTTTAAGTTGATAAGGACCGGGAATGTATCGTCATTGCAAGTTCTAGAGTCGTAAGAACCAAGCGGCTATTCACACAAGAAACGAAAAATGAGCATTTAGTTTTAATGATATGTAATTGTGCTCAATAAAGGCTCAAAACTCACTTTTGTGGGAATGGGTTTTTATGTGATCAAGTATATATAATCAAATTTTAACTAAGCTTGCCATGCCTTTTCATAATTTTCTTATGTTGGTTCTTTTTATCACTACGCTATCGGTTGTAAATTTGTAAAAATATAACCTTTTTGAGAACTTGAATTTCCCGAGTTAAACCTAGACAAGTAAAAAAAACAATGAAATTTTTGAAAAAAATTTGGGGTGATTAGCGGTTCCAATAGAGTTTTGTGTAAGGCTTGTATTTTGGACTTGCAAAATTCAAGGTTTTAGCATCCCCCCCCCCCCCACACTTAAATTACACATTGTCCTCAATGTGTCCCAAAAATAATTTTTTTAGGTTGATTAGATGTGTAAAATGGTGTTAGAAAGCAAAGGTTTATGTTACTGGTAGTCTCGACACGGCCCCGTGTCCACTGGACACGACCCCGTGGCGAACTGCCAGTAACGAGAACTTACAGAAGGTGAACACGGCCCCGTGTCCACTGGACACGGCCACGTGTCTGACAAAAATCTGCAGGACAGTTGCCAAACAGCAGGTCTGGGAGGTGAGCACGGGGGCGTGTTGGCTGGACACGTCCCCGTGTGGACAGTCTGAAAGCCTGAAAAACAGGTTTCTTCCTCCGGTTTTTCCATCCTGGCCCTATAAGTGCTGAGGCTTAGCACCCCAAGCCTTGGTTTGTACCTGTTTCATCACTTAATACTACACCAAGCAACACAAACATCCTAAATTACCATAGTTAATTGTTCCAAGCATAGAGTAAAAGAAAAAAAATAAAATGCAGGAAATAGTTAGGAAAAGTAAATTGTCTAACACTTGGCACGCAGGCCATCAATTGTTCAAGATTGCATAGGGTTAACCTGGGGAGTCATCAATCAACCGCTTCCTCCTATGCTCCTCCCGCCTACTCCATAGCATCATCCTCATCATCATCGTCATCATCCCCTCCATGGCGTGCAATGTGGTCTCGTATGTATCCGACATCGTCTTGTATCTCGGATAGGTTTCTCTCAATAGCTCCGACCCGGTGGTAGGTGTTGCTCGCCATGTTATAGGTGTTCCGAGTACACATGAGGTTTTCCTGCAACAAATCATGCAAACTTTGAAAATTAGGAAAACCACCTCCCGAGGAGGACGATTGGCCCGGATCACCGTGGGGTTGGTAGTGGTATTGATGATGTTGCGGAGCTGGGAGGACAAGCGCTTCCTGCAGGTTCCATGCATGACCTTGCATTCTTTGAAAGGTTACCGTCCCGTCTTCTGCCTCATAAATTAGGTTCATTGAGCGGCATATGTGAATATCCACCGTTCCCGACCATGGGCTCCTCTCAAATGACCTCGGAATGTGGGCGAAGTGCTTGAAGAGACGGTACACCCATCCCCCAAAGAAAATAGGAGTTGGTGCACTAGCAAGGCGGTTGTGATGCATGTTTCGGAGCATGAGGAACGGAACATCGAGTGGCCTGCGGTTGTGAATGCAATGGAAGACAAGCAAATCTCTTAACCCAACGACGCCACCACTGTCATGTCTTTGGCTAAGAGAGTAGCCGAGGAGCCTATGAATGTAGCTGTATAGCGGATCCCTCAGCTTGGTACTCTTAGTGCTGCTCAGATTGTAGAACCCTTCCCCAATCTGAGCCCACATGGCTTGGCGTTCGTTGTCTTCAATCTCTCTCAATCCCCCAGTATTTTCTTCGCTTCCCGCATCCTCTTCCGCATACAACCCGATAATCGACCCGAATTGTGCCATGGAGATCGAATACCTCGTCCCGCCACACCGGAATGACACCCCGTCATTATCGAACGGGTCGCACCTTGAAGTGAATGCAAAGGTGCTGTAGAATTCTAAGGTGCATTCATGGACGGAACGGAGTCGGGTTGTTAGTGCGACTCTGAGTGGTCCCGTGACAATGTTGTTGAAACGGTCAATTTGATTCACCATGGTTAGCAGTTCTGTGCACGCCTGCCTCGGGTGTTCCTCCGGCTTTGTTTGAAGAAGCTCGTATCGAGCTCTTGCATCTAACTCATTGGCGTTGAATCTTGTAAACTTCCTGGCCATCTGCAAGAATACACCAAAAGTTAGCACGAAAAAGAAATGTTTTCGGACACAACTGCAAACAGCGGGCTGGACACGACCCCGTGTCCAGCGGACACGGCCCCGTGTCCAGAGGTCTGTTACTCAAAAACTTCATTTTTCGGCCCGGTTTCGAAAACTTGAAAATTTTTGGTCCAATAGGTGCGGTTTCCCCCGAAAATGAAACCCTAAACACCGTTTTTCCCAAAATATCCCGTTTACCCCATCAATTTTATCTTTTTCGGTTCAAGAACAAGGGTTTGGGGTTTTTGTAAGAAATCGGGTGAATCTATGAACAATTTAAGTGTATTTACTTTCCTTAACACTAATCTAACTAAATGCAAACAGATCTAAACAAAAATTTGAGGTTTGATCCGGATGAACTTCAAGAACCCTAGATTTTCCCCAAATTTTTGGTGTTTTAACTACATGCAAGTAACTAATCTAACTACTAAGAGTGATAGAATCATACCTTGACGTTGTTAGATCGATAGGAGACGTCGAAATTTCGCGAAAAATCGCCTGGAACCAGAGCTTTTGTGGGGAAACGGGGCGTGTGGAATGAAGAAACTGTTTTGAAAAAGGGGTTTTATCCCGTCTGCAGCGCGAACACGGCCCCGTGTCCAGCGGACACGGCCTCGTGCCGAGCGAGTTTTTTTTTTTTTTGTGCGCGTGTGAGTGCCCCCTTTTCGCATAAGCTATGGTTAGAAAACTTACCGCTTTATTTTGTCGTCTCAATCGTTCGTAACTTACCAGGCATGATGTTTTTATTCTTCCACTGTTTGAAGCGAGATCTCTTCTTCCTTGATGTGTGTAAAATTCAACATATAAATTACATCAAATGAGGCATAAAACTAACCCTTTTTAAGTACTAATATTGGAAAAAGAGTGTTTTTGTCTTCCTTTTGTATTTTCAGGATTAAATGAGCTCAAAAACACAAAAGAAGCAAAAAGACAGCTAAATCCAACATAAATACAAGGAAAGGAACATTAGTGGACTACCCGACCCCTCAACGGCACCTTCCAAAGCAAAATAGAGAAGTCAGAAGACTGAACACGCCCCGTGCTCAGCCAGCACGGGGCCGTGCCCAAGAAGCAGCAGAAAAGACAAACCTATAGAAGCTTCTATTGCCCACCATGGGGCCGTGCCCAGCGGACACGGGGGCGTGTCGAAAGTACAGCAGGCGCATTAATTGTAATTGAGAATTACAATTAATGAGGAGAGAGAGTGTCAGACGGGCACGGGGCCGTGCCCAGCGGACACGGGGTCGTGCCCAACTCTCTGTTCAGCCTATAAATAGGAGTGCTTGGATTCATTTCAACTCATCCCTTAGCACACCACCTCTCTCACACTTCATCCACCACCCACCACCATCACAACACCATCATCCACCACCATCATCCATTGTCCATCGTAGAGTGTGTGAGTCGTCGCGGGATCCAAGATTGATCGTAAGAGTTCTTGACAATCAAGGCCATGTTTGCCTAAGTCTCTTACATCACTTGGTGAAGACAAAGTGTCTAGTATAATACTTTTTATTTCTAATCTTTTGCACTTTTTATTTGGTTTTGTATTAATGACTTTAATAACTAGTTACTTATGTTGAAGGTGATCTTTCCTTATCGTTTGTCCGTGGTGTCTTGGCATTATTTTACTGTCTATATAAAATAAAGGATTTTCACCATTCATATCTCCACGGTCTATATGGAGGTATGTTGGCTACCTGGTCGGGGGTTAAGGGAACGGTTTGGTAAAGGTCTTGCCATTGTTCAGCGTTTAGAGGTCCTGCAATGGACCTGGGTCAAATTTAGTAGGACCTCCTTCAATACTTCACGGTATTGGATGGCGGGGGTCCAAACTCTTTGACCCCCTCATAAGTTAACTACTATTAATACTATAACCCGGCTATTTAGGACTGTATCCCTGCTGACTCAGACTACTTAGCCGAGGGTAACGTCACCGCCAAAAGCGGGGCCTACCACAATACTGCATTAATAACTTAATTCATTATCTTCCAATAATCCACCCTTTTAGGATTGTATCCTTGCTGACTCAAACTACTGGGGTGAGGGTAACGTCACCTTCAAAAGAGGGGCCTACTACAATAACTAAGATAATCTCTTAATTATGTGCAAAAGTGCGGAAATAATCAAAGGTTATACTAGATACGAGTCGGAACCAAGTGATTCATCTTGTCTATCTGTTTTTATTTTATTTTTACTTTTCAGCATTTTAGTTAGTTTTTATTTTTCTTAGCTTAAAACATTTTTCTAAACTTTTATTTTGATTAGACGTTGAGGATAAACCGGTACTAAAAGCTCTTGTGTCCTTGGACGACCTCGGTATCTTAGCAAAACTATACTACGCTCAACGATGGGTGCACTTGCCCATATGTGTGTTTAGTGTTAGTGAAATATCGTGTTTTATAAATTTAAAACTTGGCTAAAATAAGTGTTAAAAAGGGCTTAAAATATACACCTAATATATATAACACTTTACCGCACATCAAGTTTTTGGCGCCGTTGCCGGGGACACAAGGATTTTAAGAAAGTTAGGAATCAACGGCCTAATCATCTTTTATTTTTTTCTTTTTATTTTTTTAGGATTTTCTTAGTTTTTCAGCTTCTGCAGAGCTCAGCACGGGCCGTGCCCGCTGAACACGCCCCCGTGCGCAATCATTGGAACTGACAATCCTGTTTTACGTCAGACAGTAAGCTGAACAGGGGGCCGTGCTCACTCAACACGCCCCCGTGCCCAAGATTCACTTACTGAAAACAGAACCGTTAGATCCCGGCGGTTGGTAATTTCTGACACAAACATGAGTGATAGTAATTGTTTTTACTTTCGGCACTCTTATGGTACGTGGTGTCAATTATGTGGTGGCAAACATGAAGAAGTAAAATGCTACTTTCTAAATTATAGGCCCCACTACATGGACCCACCGACTTCTTATAACCTTAAGAGGGGCGAAAGTAAAAACAAGCACTATTTCTCCCTCGAATGCGCCCGGCCAGATATTCTAGGGGAAATGCTCCTTGATGAGTTATTTAAACTAGAAAAACTAATTCTGAATTGGTTAAAAGAACTTAGGAAGGATTTTATTGATCCACCCCAAGACGATAACCATGAAGAAATGTTGGAACCGCATTCCGACAACCTTGTTGCTTCCGAAAATACCTTCGTACCTAGCAAAGACTTGGACGATAGTCGTCCCTGTGTCGATTGTGCCGTGAAGGACTCTCCATCGACTTCGTTCGGTGCATACATAGACCTGAGCGATTCGGCATACACCTTCTTTAACGAGAGCCCGGGAAAGGGTTGGACTTGTCCACCTAGAATAAAAATAGGAATTACCCTCACCGACAACCTCTTGCGTTCTCGCCTTAGTCTAGGACAATTAAGGTATCTTAGGCACTTTGGGGTTGTTCCAACCAGTAAGGAACCACCCGATTTCAACGAGACCCTTAGAAGTAGCAAAACTCCATAAAACAGCCTCCAGACACGGGGCCGTGTCCAGGTCAACACGCCCCCGTGCTCACAAAAAAGATTCTCTGCTGATTTGGTCAGAATACGGACAAAATGTGTCAGGATTTCCTCTGAACACGGGGCCGTGTCCAGTCAACACGGGGCCGTGTCCAGTGCACTGTCGTTTTCTTTAAATGCAGCCTGATTCCTGCTCATTTTTTACCACTTCAATTGACAGAGATTCCTGGGATTTTCACTCATACCATCCTAGGTAAGTGCTAAAAGAAGGTTCCAAAGGAACCTCTTGTCCCTTCCACTTTTACTCATTTCCTCCTCTTTCAAAATTTTTCAAAATTTCCTCCATGGAAGCTTGGAAATCCCTTGATTCCAACCCTCTATGTGAAGTTTGTAAGATTATTTGCTAAGGATTCTTGTTTAAAGTTAGTTGTATAACTTTATTTTAAATTATCTAAGCCTAAAAACTAGCTAAAAATCATGAGAATAATTTAAAACTCCAAGACTCCTTAGCATAAAATCCTGCAGACAAATGGACACGGGGCCGTGCTCAGCGAGCACGGGTCCGTGTCCGGGGATCTTTTTTGTAAAAATTTAGCTTTCTTCGGTTTCCTTCGCAGAAAATGGCAAGCAGAACAAGCGGATCATCTTCAAGAAGTAACCGACAAGGGAGGAGATCTTCAACAGCAGAAGACTCTCTTGTAAACTATGTTTACCCTCTAAGGGAGGCTATTGATGAAATGACGGGAGTGGAAGAAGCATTGGTCGACCGTATCAACCATCTTACAGTGGGGCTGGAGGGCTGTCTCCATGAAGTAAACCTCTTGCACCAGAGGTTGAACCTTCTCGCCTCCCCGCCTTTGGTACCTATAATAACCCAAAGGGCGTGGAACGTGGTACCCGAAGTTGTCATTCCAGCCGAATGGTACGCCATGCACCAAGAGCCTCCGCGAAGAGTGGTGCAAGGAGTCCCAGTGAATGTTCCCCCTCAACCACCAGCTGCGGAGGAAAATGAAGCCGCATTCTTCCTTCCTAGGGAAATCGAAGAATGGCTTTAAACAACATTTAGGGAAGAAATCATTCGGCTAAAAGTCCTACTATATCGGGAAACTATTCTCGAAATTTTCTTAAAATAGTAGAACTCCTTATGATAACCTCGTGTACCTGCTGACCTATTTAGTTAAGTTTTAGTTTTATCTTAATTTAGGACTATGTAAGTTCTCTCTATGATGAAATGAAATGATGGTTTTAAGGTTTGGATGGTTTGTAATGAATAAAACACACTCATGGTGGTAAAGGATGAAAAGGGGAACGAGAAAAATGAACTCATGCACAAGAACAAGGCAACCCGACAATTCTCTCCATTTCAGAAGGTTCAACACGGGCCGTGCCCAACCAACACGGCCCCGTGCTGAACCACCTGCAGAAAAACGCCCAATTCAGGTAACTGGACACGGGCCGTGTTCACCCAACACGCCCCCGTGTCCAGACTTCTGTTTCTCTTGTTTTAATTTTGTTACTAGCACTTGAACACGGGGCCGTGCCCGGATAACACGGGGCCGTGTTCAGTGCCCAGTAACACAAATTTTTGCTTTTTAAACACTATTTTAAACATCTAATCAACCTAAAAAAATATTTTTGGGACACATTGAGGACAATGTGTAATTTAAGTGTGGGGGGATGCTAAAACCTTGAATTTTGCAAGTCCTAAATACAAGCCTTACACAAAACTCTATTGGAACCGCTAATCACCCCAAATTTTTTCAAAAATTTCATTTTTTTACTTGTCTAGGTTTAACTCGGGAAATTCAAGTTCTCAAAAAGGTTATATTTTTACAAATTTACAACCGATAGCGTAGTGATAAAAAGAACCAACATAAGAAAATTATGAAAAGGCATGGCAAACTTAGTTAAAATTTGATTATATATACTTGATTACATAGAAACCCATTCCCACAAAAGTGAGTTTTGAGCCTTTATTGAGCACAATTACATATCATTAAAACTAAATGCTCATTTTTCGTTTCTTGTGTGAATAGCCGCTTGGTTCTTACGACTCTAGAACTTGCCATGACGATACATTCCCGGTCCTTATCAACTTAAACCCGAGTAAGTAAATGATGGAGGCATTAGGACTAACCCCTTTTTATTTCTACTCCATTATTTTTCTTTTTCTTTTACCACCTACCCAAAAATCCTCCTAGTTAACCTCTTTGAGCCTAAACCTTTTCATTTCATCACCCAAACCAAAAACCCTTTTACCCACCAAAACCTTTTTATTTTTAACCCTTTGTTTTAGTAACAAGTTCGGTTTTTCGTAAAAATAAAAAATAAAAAAAATAAAAAAAAATGTGTTGATGATGAAGCAAAAAGAAAATAAACAAACAAGTTCATCAAAAATAACTTTGTTTGAATAAAAGCTTCATCAAAATAAAAAGTTGCAAAAATAGAAAATCTTACGAAAACCGACACTTGTTACGCTTTTCACCCTTTTTCTACTAACCACTAACCACTATCCCAACCACCTACCTTTAACCCAAGCCTAACCCTTAACCCACAAAGTCCTCTTGATAATTACAAAGGTATAAAAGTTAAAAAGGAGGATGATTGATTGCTTGGCAAGCTTATGGTAGGAATAAGTTCCATGCCGCTCTCGAGTGATCCACTAAAAATACACCTTCGGCCGAGTGTGAGTGATTTCTCCCGTGAGGTGTGTGAACTTGTATCTAAATGGAATTTAAAAAAAAGGCATGTTATGCACAAATAAGTAATTTCTCCTATGAAAAGTTCTAAATAAATCATTACGAATAGGATTGTAAATAAATAAAGATAAAACCCAAAAAGACCTTGGATTCCCGACACTCTACGACAAGCCCAAAACCTTCTCTTCTACCTATTCCATTTGCGAGTGTAAGCCACATATTAAAGAGTTTTGCTTGAGGACAAGCAAAAGTTCAAGTGTGGGGGTATTTGATGTGTGTAAAATGCAACATATAAATTACATCAAATGAGGCATAAAACTAACCCTTTTTAAGTACTAATATTGGAAAAAGAGTGTTTTTGTCTTCCTTTTGTATTTTCAGGATTAAATGAGCTCAAAAACACAAAAGAAGCAAAAAGACAGCTAAATCCAACATAAATACAAGGAAAGGAACATTAGTGGACTGCCCGACCCCTCAACGGCACCTTCCAAAGCAAAATAGAGAAGTCAGAAGACTGAACACGCCCCGTGCTCAGCCAGCACGGGGCCTGTCACACCCTGGCTTTGCGGAAGCGTGGTTAAATTTTGGTGTGACTTCTTAATACCATAGCTTAATCATAACCAAGCTATATGAGTTAAAAACATGCAAGATCATCCATTAAGTTTTTAAAACCAATACAGTACCATTGTTTTAACCAACAACCATAACCTTGTTCAACAAACATTACAAACTCGAAACATAACATAAACATGGTTTAAGGACTGTGTCTTGTCCAGGAAAGAGACACATCCCCTAGACCCTGGATGACCTTGGAAACTAGTGCAGCGGAAAACATGCCATACCGTGCCAGATCTCGTTAATTTCCTGAAATACATGTAAGTTGAAAAATCAACAATAATGTTGAGCGAGTTCATGTGCAAGTGAGTAAGTAAAACACTTGTAAGTATAAAAGTTTCCTGGTATGTAGCAGTGTAAGGAAAAGAGATCACCAATGGTTTGCAAGGCCATTAGCATGTTGTGAAATGCAAGTAGGAAGACACAACCCTAGCCGATTTTTGCGTTGGGCAACCAAGTCACTCCAGGTCCGTTCTGTTGGTCCTCAGAGAGGTCCGTTCTGTTGGGCCTAGAGCTGGGCTCGCTACACCCAGATAGATCTACCGCTTAAGTCCCTCGGTGTTCTAACTACCCATTCACATGATCTAAGTAGTAAACCTCCTTACGTTAACATACCGTGTATAAAAGTACTTGTAAACAAAGTAACATGTATTTCACCCCCGCAGTTAAGAAAACTGAAAACAGTTAGAGAAAAGGGGGACATGAACTCACTGTCGGTGCGTCTCTACCAAGTGTCTCCAAATCTGAAAGTTGTGTGACGACCTACAAGTGCTAATTCTATTAGACGGACGGCCGTGCCTTAGCTTTATAGTTTAAGTTCTTTGGGAAATAGTTAGACAACTATTTCGTGTGTTTGTTCTGTATATACTTGGTAGTTAAACTCCTTCCCAAGGATGGGGGATACAATACATGTGCGTAAGTTACGTTTTATCAATCTTGTGGTAATGTAATTACCGGTGTAACTTATATATTCATGGTGAAAGCGTTCGCAAAGTTTTGGGATCATTAACGCTTGTAAATATTATTTTTACTCTAAAATAATATTTATGTAATTTCACAAAATAATCATAAACAGTGTTGTGACAAAACATATTTATCACGTTAACTTAGTGAAAATCCCACCTCCGAATATTTAGTAAATAAAGTTCTGGCGAAATTTATGTTTCGAAAATATGTCAAAAATAGTTCTAACACTTGTTGTGTAAATAATTCTAAGTGTTAGGTTTTTAGAAAATTTCGCCAGAGTTTCCTCTGTAACTGGAGGTGGCCACGCTTTCAAGCGTATCATTTTCCTTTAACAAATCAATTCAACAACTTCTTTATTCAACCCAACAATTTCCGACACATCAAACTAGTCGACAAGTATGTAAATTGCATAATCGCATGAACTTGTAGTTTTTCCGCATCTATGATGTAAATCCCATTATATTTTGTAGATCTTTATATAAAGTAACTTTAATCTTGGAAAAACCTTGTGATTAGAGAAATCCGTCTTTACAACTTCTAGTCATTTTTCCCAAAAATAGTTATTTGTCGGATCTTTTCATTTCACAAGTGTCTACACACTTGTGGTTTATAAAATATCACGTTTGTTTGTGTAAGATCCATTCTTTAAAATACATGATTTCTTTAATGTGTGGTTCTTTGAAAATACCACTTGCAGATACGTAGATCCGCTAGTTTTAAACACTAATGTACAGGTTAAATCACTTTTACACAAATAAACATTTTTACACAAGTTCATGTCTCTTGTGTGGTAGAGTTTCACCTTTTAACCCTTGTGTTAACCAAAATAAGCTTATGTTAAGATCAACGATCTTACCAAACCGGGTTAAATGGTGATCCGAGCTACCACAATCATAGATCGGGTCTAGATAATCACATCTTTCAAGTACTACAACTTTTACACAACACATATGTTATTAACCACCATTTTTAGAGTTTTTACTAGACTTTAATGCTTCAAAACGTATGTTATCGATATTTCACCGACAAAATTCCTTTTAACCACCTTAGATATGATCAAATAAGAGTTTTAAGTGTTATACCTCTAGCTCTAAGCTAGGGAAGATTCTTGGTGGAAAATGGGTGGATAATAGCTAACGGAAGTGGTCCTTCGCGCTCCGAGTGCACCAAGACTCCTAATATGCGACCTTTGATGTGTGTATGATGATGGAATGCAAGAACTAAAACCGAAAATATGATGGGTGGGTGTGGGGAGTTCGGCCGAGAGCTCCAAGGGTGAGGGAGAGAGTTTGTAAGTTGGTGTTTGATTAAGATAATGATCTCTCATGTTTAGGTGTTATTTTATAGGCAATTTTAGTGATTATGGACCAATGGATTTAGTGTCTTTAGGATATTAGATATTAGACATAACACAATATAATAATCAATCTTGTACTCTTGTGTTCCCCATGGTTGGGGCCGATTCCAATGGGGGGGGGGGGTATCTAGTTCGATTGTAACCAAGTAGTTAGGAGGTTAATTATGTTAACTAAGTTATGTTAAGTGTTTAACCTCGTTGGTAATATATAGCGTGTTATGACGGGTGTTAGGGTAATCAGGGACCCTAACTGGCTCAGAAAAATATAAATAGTGAAAATAGTAATATTTTCATGTTCCGGGTAAAGTCCGGTTGTTCGGTTGGATAGTAATCCGTTAAAGCGTTACAAAAGCTTTAAAGTGTCGTTATTGTTATTTTTAGTGACACAATTCAATTTCCAACACTTTAGAAAGTGTCTAGTAGTATTTTCCCCATATTTTGGCACTTTACTAGTCAGCTAGAAGCTGGATTATTTATTAAAGTGCTGTGTTTTGTACTTAAAGTACGTTTTTGGCACATCCAATCAGTGTATCTTATTCCTAGAGACGCAGTTCCACAATCCTTATAACCCTACACTCACTACCAGTGTAGTCAGATATCTCAGGCTCTTATAGGCCTTGGAGGCAGTGTTTGCCTGATGCTGGCTTTATCAGCATGTTCAATAGGTTATCCGTGTATTGTGCTACTGTACTTTTTGTGCATCATGTTTGTCACTAAGGTTCAGCATATAAATATTGTAGATGCAAGTGAGTTCATGTATCAGTATTCAAGTAGCAGTTCATCAGCTAGTTCAAACAAGCACAGTAATTAAGCAGTAATTAATCATTAATTAAGTGGTACGGATACCTGGTTTAGTGCGGGTTGTCACATTCTCCCCCCGTTAAATAAATTTCGTCCCGAAATTTAAGTTCTGCTTGTAGATGCAGAGTTCTTAGGAAATAAGTGGGGGTATTTCTCTTTCATCCGGTCCTCACGTTCCCAGGTGAATTCAGGACCATGTCTGGCATTCCAACGAACTTTGACGAGTTTGACACTGCTCCGGCGGGTCTTGTTAACTTTCCAATCCGTGACCTCGACAGGTTCTTCAATGAAGTGGAGCGTGTCGTCAATATGAATCTCGTCGATGGGAATGGCAACGTCAACTTGAGTTGGACTTTTCTTTAGGTTGGATACATGAAATGTATCGTGAACACCATTCAGTTCAGCAGGTAGGTCCAACTTGTAGGCTACTGTTCCTATTTTGTCCAAAATTCTGAAAGGACCAATGTAGCGCGGATTTAACTTCCCACGCTTTCCAAAGCGTGCCACCCCTTTCCAGGGTGAAACTTTCAATAACACCATTTCTCCAACTTGGAAATCCACATGTTTCCGGTTTGGATCCGCATAGGCCTTTTGTCTGTGGCGAGCTGCTTCGATGCGTTTAAGAATTTGCGCAATCTTGTCTGTCGTCTCTTGGACGATCTCGGGACCAGCAAGTTGCCTATCACCTGCGTCAGCCCAACATAGTGGTGATCGGCACTTGCGTCCGTAGAGGGCTTGAAATGGCGCGACACCAATACTGGTGTGGTAGCTGTTGTTGTATGAAAATTCGACCAAAGGTAAGTGTTTATCCCAGCTACCGCCCAAATCCATAACACATGCCCTCAGCATGTCTTCCAACGTTTGTATTGTTCGCTCGCTCTGGCCGTCAGTTTGCGGATGGAACGCAGTGCTCAGATTCAACTGTGAGCCAAAAGCTTCTTGGAGGGATTGCCATATCCTTGACACAAACCCTCCGTCTCTATCAGAGATGATTGAGAGAGGTACTCCATGGCGTGCGACAATCTCTCTCATGTATATTTCCACAAGTTTACTAGTACTGTCTTTCTCTCTGATTGGCAGAAAGTGTGCGGACTTTGTTAGGCGGTCAACTATCACCCAAATCATGTCATGGCCTCTTGGCGTTCTTGGCAATTTCGTAATAAAATCCATGGAGATTTGTTCCCATTTCCACTTGGGAATCTCAGGTTGTTGCAGCAGCCCTGAAGGCTTCTGGTATTCCGCCTTAACCTTAGCGCACGTTAAACATTTGCTTACGTAGATAGCAACATCGCCTTTCATCCTAGGCCACCAATAATATTCTTTGAGATCCTGGTACATCTTATCCGATCCAGGGTGGATAGAGTACCGTGACTTGTGCGCTTCGTCAAAAATAACTTTCCTTAAATCTCCAAACAAAGGAACCCAAATCCTTTTCTCAAAACATAACGTTCCTTCCTCGTTTGGTACCAAAGGCTTCTCCATTCCACGGAGATATTCTTCCTCAAGGTTTCCCTCCTTGAGAGCTTCCTTTTGTGCAGCACGAATGCGCAAGGAAAGATCGGTCCGTATGATCATTTCCAAAGCCCTGACCCTTATGGGCTTGATTCTCTCCTTACGACTTAGGGCATTGGCGACTACATTCGCCTTCCCTGGATGATACTTTATCTCGCAGTCGTAGTCATTTAGCAACTCAATCCATCGTCTTTGCCTCATATTCAACTCCTTCTGGTTGAATATATGTTGTAGGCTCTTGTGATCTGTGAAGATTGTGCACTTCGTACCATAAAGGTAATGTCTCCAGATCTTTAAAGCAAAAACCACTGCGCCAAGCTCTAGATCATGCGTGGTATAGTTCTTTTCGTGCACTTTCAGTTGACGCGATGCATAAGCAATGACCTTTTGGCGTTGCATCAACACACAACCCAATCCTTGACGCGATGCGTCGCAGTATACCACAAAATCGTCAGTACCTTCTGGTAGAGCTAAGATTGGCGCGTTACAAAGCTTATCCTTTAGTATCTGGAATGCTTCATCCTGTTCGATTCCCCAATCAAACGTCTTATCCTTCTGGGTGAGGAGCGTCAAAGGTTGAGCGATCTTTGAAAAGTCCTCAATGAACCTTCGATAGTAGCCAGCCAAACCCAAGAATTGTCGAATCTCGGTTGGCGTCTTTGGCGTTTCCCAATCCTTGATCGCCTCGATCTTTGTTGGATCCACGTGGATTCCATATCCATTCACCACGTGCCCAAGGAATTGGACTTCTCGTAGCCAAAACTCGCACTTGGAGAATTTGGCGTACAGTTGTTCCTTCTTCAGCAGTTCTAGAATGGCTCTAAGATGCTGCTCGTGCTCAGCCTTTTTTCTTGAATAAATCAAGATGTCGTCGATAAACACAATCACGAACTTGTCTAGGTATGGCTTGCAAACTCTATTCATTAGATCCATGAATACTGCAGGTGCGTTTGTCAGACCAAACGGCATAACAAGGAACTCGTAGTGTCCATAACGAGTTCTGAAGGCTGTTTTCGGAATGCTTTCTTCTTGTATCCTCAACTGATGGTATCCCGATCGAAGATCGATCTTAGAGTAAAAGCTTGAGCCTTGAAGTTGATCGAATAGATCGTCGATTCTTGGCAGAGGATACCTATTCTTGATCGTCAGCTTGTTCAATTCTCTGTAGTCAATGCACATTCGAAAACTACCGTCCTTCTTCTTGACAAACAGGACCGGAGCTCCCCAAGGCGAGAAGCTTGGTCGGATAAAACCCTTGTCTAACAACTCTTGAAGTTGTGTCGACAATTCCTGCATCTCAGACGGAGCAAGTCTATAAGGTGCCTTAGCTACAGGTGCGGCGCCTGGAACTAAGTGAATGTGGAACTCTACTTGCCTCTGAGGTGGCAGTCCAGGTAAGTCTTCTGGGAAGACTTCTGGGTATTCCCTCACGACAGGGATGTCTTCGATTCTTGGCTCAGCAGCCTTCTTATCCACAATGTGTGCCAGAAAAGCAACACATCCTTTCTGTAAACACTTTCTTGCTTTCAAGCAGCTGATAAATCTCAGCGGTGTGTCACGCTTCTCTCCGTGAACCACAATTGTCTCACCATCATTGGTTGGGATACGAACAACTTTCTCGTGACATACTATCTCAGCCTTGTTGCCTGATAACCAATCCATTCCTACCACCACGTCGAAGCTTCCCAATTGGACTGGTAGTAGATCCAAAGTAAACTCACGTTCTCCCAATTCTATCACACAGCCTCTGATTACTTCGTTGGTTTCAACTAGCTTTCCATTAGCTAACTCTATCGAGTAGGGAATATCTAACTTATTAGCGGCTACCCCAAGCATATTCTTAAATTCTAACGACACGAAGCTATAATCGGCACCAGCATCAAACAGATTAGATGCAAAGGTTTTGGTTGTTAGAGAACGTACCAGAAATCACACCTGGATCCTGGCATGCCTCACAAGCTCCGATGTTGGATCTTCTTTCACGGTCTTGTTTCAACTTCGGGCATTCCCTCTTAAAATGTCCAACGTCCCTACAATGGAAGCATCCTAGCATTCGGCCATTTCCTTTCCCATTCCCACTTAGAGCGTTGTTACTGTTTTCTCCTTGTATGGGACTCTTCATCCCACAACCTCCTTTGTTGTGTCCTTCCCTCCCGTACCTAGGCTTCCGACATCCACAATCATGGTGATACTTGCACCCAGCACATCTTGGTTTAGTTTCTAAGTAAATCTTATCATTGGCTTGTTTGTTGTTAGGGCAATCTTTCTTGAATTGCCCTTTGTCCCCGCAGTCAAAGCAACCTCGAATAGATCTTTGTTCATCATTATTCGTTCGGGTATCTTCGGTGAGCTTCCTTTTGTTCTTTCCGGACGACTCTACCTGAGTCTCCTTGTCGGGGTTTGCAAGTTTTTCTAGTCTAATTGCTTCCGTAACGAGTGCCAAACCCATCTTACTTGCAGCAATAGTCGTTGGTGGCGTAGATGCTGTCATCAAGCTCAAGACTTGAGGCGCCAATTCCCAAATGAATTGTTCCAATTTCTTTAATTCTGGTTTCCCCAGGTACGGAACAACTCGTGACAAATCATGAAGTCTTTGCACGTACTCCAACACCTTCGGACCTTCCATCATCAGGTTCCGAAATTCATCTTCCCACTTCTGGGTTTCCGTTTGGGGGCAATACCTCTTATGCATCATTCCTTTCAACTCGTCCCAAGTTAACGCGTATGCTGTAGTTAGGCCCATTATTCGAACCTGAAGATTCCACCATAATCGAGCTCCATCTTGAAACAACTCAGAAACGTATGGGACTTGTTGTTCTGGCGTACAGCCACTCATTCGAAAGATGGATTCCATACTTTCAATCCATTTTACAAAAGTTATGGCACCCCCAGTGCCGTCGAACTTCGGAGGCTTGTAGTTGAGGAAGTGCCAATAGGAACAACCGTTATTTTCTGAGGTGCCTTTGCTGGGTTCGGAGCGTAGGGCCTCGTGTTGTGCTATAGCTGTAGCAATTATCTCTTGAAGTTCTGCCTCAGAGGTGGGCATGCGCATTTCGCGTCTTGGCGGCATCTTCTAAAAGATGTTTCACATAGGTTAGGTCATAGCAAGTGAAGTGTACGTATGCATTCAACAATACCAACACATAACATCTCATGCTATCAATAAATCAATCACATAACATCTCATGTCATAAATCAATCACCCATATTGATAGCCCCTGCAATGGTTGAGGGCCTTGAGGTAGTAACCATACCCCTGATCTGGGGTGCAAGTGTCCAAATGAATCGTTCAATCCTTTTGAACTCCGGTTTGACTAAGTAGGGGGCGACCCTAGATAAGTCGTGCGATTGCTGGACAAGTTCAGGAATTTCTGGTTCGTCCATTTTCAAATTCCTGAATTCCACCTCAAGCTTCTAAATTCCAGTCCTAAAACAACATTTCTTCTCAATCGTTTCCTTGAGCTCGTCCCAGCTCAGTGCATAAGTAGCGTCTGTGCCAAGGGTCTGAACCTGGAGGTTCCATTAAGAGAGTGTGCCATCTAGAAATATCTCCGAGATGTAGGTAACACTCTGTTGGGGCGAACAGTTACCCATTCTTAGAATGGAGTCGGTCTTTCCGGACCAACGAACAAATGCAACGGTGCCTCCTGTTCCATCAAAGTTCAAAGGCTTGCAGTTCAGGAACTGTTTATAGGTGCAGCCAGTTGGATGGTTATTTCCAGTAATGCCATCGTTGTACTTAGAGCGGAGGGCTTCATGTCGTGCATTTATCGGTGAGATGCGTTCTGGCAGCTCGGCTTCTGTCCTTGGCAACGTACTGGTGTTTGTGTCATGTCTAGGTGACATTCCCTTTTGTCGAAGTGGTGTGAAGCGGGTTAGACAACGTTTCAATTGTCTATAAGGTGTATATAGCAACATAAGCCATCATGTAATCACCCAATTTCACACGCAAATATACTCATTGTATGAGTGGGGAAGTAAATTTCTGAGCCTTCACATAGGCCTGCCAATTTGGCTTGTTGCTCGTAATAGAATGAACTCGCGGCTACATCGCCTTGGTCATTCGTGGTTAAGTTATTTCCTGCTGCATTGGTTATCATTAGCTTGACCTGCAGAGTCCACCAGGATTCCTGTGCACTACAAATCGTTATTACGTGAGCCCCCGTAATAATAAATTGTCTTGCACAGTTACCCCAAATTTTCTCTCATCCAAGCAGATGATCAATCAAGGAGCAACAGCAGGTGCATCGGCATGAACAGGGTCATGCTCCAATGCGAGGTCAGGAGCAACGCCTGGCTCAGGGGCCACGGCTAGCTCCGAATCAAAAACTCCATCTCAAAATCAGCTGGATCAACAACACAGGGGTCGACAGGGCTACAGGATCCCCCAAGGGCTGGTCTAGGTGCATGAACTCAATGTCATGGTCTGGATCAACACCAGGCGGAAAAACAGAATTGTCCTCATTATCGCGATCAAACTCAAATTTGTGTGCGGGATCCGGTGCAGCTGATGATGCCATATCAGGGTCGGCGTCGTGTAAGTGGTGCTGCATTCCCTGTATGTGCGAAGATGCGGATGTCAGAGACTCAAATGAGTCTGGGATAGGGGAATGGACATGAGTTTCCCCTACAGGAGCGTCCGCATGCAGTAGTCTAATACCAGCAGCAATAGGGCCTTGCCCTCAAGTGGGTCCTCCTCTTAATAGTTCGACATCGTCTTCAGAGACAACGTCGGGGGCATATCAACAACGAGATAAGCGGCAAGGGGCACAGGAGCAGGGATCACTGCGAGTGGCAAGTTCCCAACAAGATGGCCATCAGTAGGCTCTGCTACGACTTCAGGCAGCCCAAAAGGGCTGAAAGTCGTCATTGTCTGTGCCGGTAGTACCGGAAATGTACACCTCGTGCTTCGATGAAACTATGTCGTCTGATACTATGGCCATGGGTTTCGTAGTGTCCATCTTTCTAGTACTTGATGAAAGCATAACGTTTGTAACACAAACACATATACGCATAATAATCAATCATATAATCAGTTAATCACATAGTCACCAAGTAAGCATTCAAATCATTCTACTAGTCTTACTAGCCAATTTCATCCAGTCTATAAGACTGCTCTATCCTCCACCTTGATCACTTAGATCGATCCTCGGTCTCCTTGACCGAGCATTCAGTCGTCATGACTGAGCCTACTCTTCCTAGCCTTGCTAGACCACTACCTTGGTCACCTAGACCAAACCTCGATCCTCCAGACCGAGCCTTATAACAAACCAACGTGCTTAACTACTTCGATCACCTCGATCCTCCAGACCGATCCTCAGCCCTCCAAGCTGAGCCTATAATTAATAAAATGTGCTCAACATTCGTTTGTAAAAAGTTTTGGATCTGGACTTAAGTGGTATGCAGAAAAATTGTTTTCGTGAGAGCCCTAGTGATCATAGTCTAGACTCGAGAAAGAATCCTAGTTCGCTATGATCAGAGCTCTGATACCAAGCTGTCACACCCTGGCTTTGCGGAAGCGTGGTTAAATTTTGGTGTGACTTCTTAATACCATAGCTTAATCATAACCAAGCTATATGAGTTAAAAACATGCAAGATCATCCATTAAGTTTTTAAAACCAATACAGTACCATTGTTTTAACCAACAACCATAACCTTGTTCAACAAACATTACAAACTCGAAACATAACATAAACATGGTTTAAGGACTGTGTCTTGTCCAGGAAAGAGACACATCCCCTAGACCCCGGATGACCTTGGAAACTAGTGCAGCGGAAAACATGCCATACCGTGCCAGATCTCGTTAATTTCCTGAAATACATGTAAGTTGAAAAATCAACAATAATGTTGAGCGAGTTCATGTGCAAGTGAGTAAGTAAAACACTTGTAAGTATAAAAGTTTCCTGGTATGTAGCAGTGTAAGGAAAAGAGATCACCAATGGTTTGCAAGGCCATTAGCATGTTGTGAAATGCAAGTAGGAAGACACAACCCCAGCCGATTTTTGTGTTGGGCAACCAAGTCACTCCAGGTCCGTTCTGTTGGTCCTCAGAGAGGTCCGTTCTGTTGGGCCTAGAGCTGGGCTCGCTACACCCAGATAGATCTACCGCTTAAGTCCCTCGGTGTTCTAACTACCCATTCACATGATCTAAGTAGTAAACCTCCTTACGTTACCATACCGTGTATAAAAGTACTTGTAAACAAAGTAACATGTATTTCACCCCCGCAGTTAAGAAAACTGAAAACAGTTAGAGAAAAGGGGGACATGAACTCACTGTCGGTGCGTCTCTACCAAGTGTCTCCAAATCTGAAAGCTGTGCGACGACCTACAAGTGCTAATTCTATTAGACGGACGGCCGTGCCTTAGCTTTATAGTTTAAGTTCTTTGGGAAATAGTTAGACAACTATTTCGTGTGTTTGTTCTGTATATACTTGGTAGTTAAACTCCTTCCCAAGGATGGGGGATACAATACATGTGCGTAAGTTACGTTTTATCAATCTTGTGGTAATGTAATTACCGGTGTAACTTATATATTCATGGTGAAAGCGTTCGCAAAGTTTTGGGATCATTAACGCTTGTAAATATTATTTTTACTCTAAAATAATATTTATGTAATTTCACAAAATAATCATAAACAGTGTTGTGACAAAACATATTTATCACGTTAACTTAGTGAAAATCCCACCTCCGAATATTTAGTAAATAAAGTTCTGGCGAAATTTATGTTTCGAAAATATGTCAAAAATAGTTCTAACACTTGTTGTGTAAATAATTCTAAGTGTTAGGTTTTTAGAAAATTTCGCCAGAGTTTCCTCTGTAACTGGAGGTGGCCACGCTTTCAAGCGTATCATTTTCCTTTAACAAATCAATTCAACAACTTCTTTATTCAACCCAACAATTTCCGACACATCAAACTAGTCGACAAGTATGTAAATTGCATAATCGCATGAACTTGTAGTTTTTCCGCATCTATGATGTAAATCCCATTATATTTTGTAGATCTTTATATAAAGTAACTTTAATCTTGTAAAAACCTTGTGATTAGAGAAATCCGTCTTTACAACTTCTAGTCATTTTTCCCAAAAATAGTTATTTGTCGGATCTTTTCATTTCACAAGTGTCTACACACTTGTGGTTTATAAAATATCACGTTTGTTTGTGTAAGATCCATTCTTTAAAATACATGATTTCTTTAATGTGTGGTTCATTGAAAATACCACTTGCAGATACGTAGATCCGCTAGTTTTAAACACTAATGTACAGGTTAAATCACTTTTACACAAATAAACATTTTTACACAAGTTCATGTCTCTTGTGTGGTAGAGTTTCACCTTTTAACCCTTGTGTTAACCAAAATAAGCTTATGTTAAGATCAACGATCTTACCAAACCGGGTTAAATGGTGATCCGAGCTACCACAATCATAGATCGGGTCTAGATAATCACATCTTTCAAGTACTACAACTTTTACACAACACATATGTTATTAACCACCATTTTTAGAGTTTTTACTAGACTTTAATGCTTCAAAACGTATGTTATCGATATTTCACCGACAAAATTCCTTTTAACCACCTTAGATATGATCAAATAAGAGTTTTAAGTGTTATACCTCTAGCTCTAAGCTAGGGAAGATTCTTGGTGGAAAATGGGTGGATAAAAGCTAACGGAAGTGGTCCTTCGCGCTCCGAGTGCACCAAGACTCCTAATATGCGACCTTTGATGTGTGTATGATGATGGAATGCAAGAACTAAAACCGAAAATATGATGGGTGGGTGTGGGGAGTTCGGCCGAGAGCTCCAAGGGTGAGGGAGAGAGTTTGTAAGTTGGTGTTTGATTAAGATAATGATCTCTCATGTTTAGGTGTTATTTTATAGGCAATTTTAGTGATTATGGACCAATGGATTTAGTGTCTTTAGGATATTAGATATTAGACATAACACAATATAATAATCAATCTTGTACTCTTGTGTTCCCCATGGTTGGGGCCGATTCCAATGGGGGGGGGGGTATCTAGTTCGATTGTAACCAAGTAGTTAGGAGGTTAATTATGTTAACTAAGTTATGTTAAGTGTTTAACCTCGTTGGTAATATATAGCGTGTTATGACGGGTGTTAGGGTAATCAGGGACCCTAACTGGCTCAGAAAAATATAAATAGTGAAAATAGTAATATTTTCATGTTCCGGGTAAAGTCCGGTTGTTCGGTTGGATAGTAATCCGTTAAAGCGTTACAAAAGCTTTAAAGTGTCGTTATTGTTATTTTTAGTGACACAATTCAATTTCCAACACTTTAGAAAGTGTCTAGTAGTATTTTCCCCATATTTTGGCACTTTACTAGTCAGCTAGAAGCTGGATTATTTATTAAAGTGCTGTGTTTTGTACTTAAAGTACGTTTTTGGCACATCCAATCAGTGTATCTTATTCCTAGAGACGCAGTTCCACAATCCTTATAACCGTACACTCACTACCAGTGTAGTCAGATATCTCAGGCTCTTATAGGCCTTGGAGGCAGTGTTTGCCTGATGCTGGCTTTATCAGCATGTTCAATAGGTTATCCGTGTATTGTGCTACTGTGCTTTTTGTGCATCATGTTTGTCACTAAGGTTCAGCATATAAATATTGTAGTAACAGCAAGCAAGTATGATGCAAGTGAGTTCATGTATCAGTATTCAAGTAGCAGTTCATCAGCTAGTTCAAACAAGCACAGTAATTAAGCAGTAATTAATCATTAAGTAAGTGGTACGGATACCTGGTTTAGTGCGGGTTGTCACAGGGCCGTGCCCAAGAAGCAGCAGAAAAGACAAACCTATAGAAGCTTCTATTGCCCACCACGGGGCCGTGCCCAGCGGACACGGGGGCGTGTCGAAAGTACAGCAGGCGCATTAATTGTAATTGCGAATTACAATTAATGAGGAGAGAGAGTGTCAGACGGGCACGGGGCCGTGCCCAGCTCTCTTTTCAGCCTATAAATAGGAGTGCTTGGATTCATTTCAACTCATCCCTTGGCACACCACCTCTCTCACACTTCATCCACCACCCACCACCATCACAACACCATCATCCACCACCATCATCCATTGTCCATCGTAGAGTGTGTGAGTCGTCTCGGGATCCAAGATTGATCGTAAGAGTTCTTGACAATCAAGGCCATGTTTGCCTAAGTCTCTTACATCACTTGGTGAAGACAAAGTGTCTAGTATAATACTTTTTATTTCTAATCTTTTGCACTTTTTATTTGGTTTTGTATTAATGACTTTAATAACTAGTTACTTATGTTGAAGGTGATCTTTCCTTATCGTTTGTCCGTGGTGTCTTGGCATTATTTTACTGTCTATATAAAATAAAGGATTTTCACCATTCATATCTCCACGGTCTATATGGAGGTATGTTGGCTACCTGGTCGGGGGTTAAAGGAACGGTTTGGTAAAGGTCTTGCCATTGTTCAGCGTTTAGAGGTCCTGCAATGGACCTGGGTGAAATTTAGTAGGACCTCCTTCAATACTTCACGGTATTGGATGGCGGGGGTCCAAACTCTTTGACCCCCTCATAAGTTAACTACTATTAATACTATAACCCGGCTATTTAGGACTGTATCCCTGCTGACTCAGACTACTTAGCCGAGGGTAACGTCACCGCCAAAAGCGGGGCCTACCACAATACTGCATTAATAACTTAATTCATTATCTTCCAATAATCCACCCTTTTAGGATTGTATCCTTGCTGACTCAAACTACTGGGGTGAGGGTAACGTCACCTTCAAAAGAGGGGCCTACTACAATAACTAAGATAATCTCTTAATTATGTGCAAAAGTGCGGAAATAATCAAAGGTTATACTAGATACGAGTCGGAACCAAGTGATTCATCTTGTCTATCTGTTTTTATTTTATTTTTACTTTTCAGCATTTTAGTTAGTTTTTATTTTTCTTAGCTTAAAACATTTTTCTAAACTTTTATTTTGATTAGACGTTGAGGATAAACCGGTACTAAAAGCTCTTGTGTCCTTGGACGACCTCGGTATCTTACCAACACTATACTACGCTCAACGATGGGTGCACTTGCCCATATGTGTGTTTAGTGTTAGTGAAATATCGTGTTTTATAAATTTAAAACTTGGCTAAAATAAGTGTTAAAAAGGGCTTAAAATATACACCTAATATATATAACACTTTACCGCACATCATTCCTCATCCTCAATAAATCCTTGATAGAGTTTCAGCCGTTGGCCATTGACTTTAAATGGTGGCCCATTTCGAGATTTAATTTCTACTGCACCGTGTGGAAAAATATGGGTGATGGAAAAAGGTCCTGACCACCTAGACTTTAATTTACCAGGAAACAATCGAAGTCGTGAATTAAACAAAAGAACTAAATCTCCTACCCAAAATTCATTAGGTTTAATATGTTTGTCATGCAAATTTTTCATTCTTTCCTTATAAATTTCAGAGTTTGAGTATGCATAATTCCTAAGTTCGTCTAATTCATTTATTTGACAAAATCGATTTTTACCAGCAAATTCTAGATCTAAGTTTACATTTTTTATTGCCTAGTAGGCTTTGTGTGCAATTTCTACTGGCAAATGACAACTTTTTCCATAAACTAGCTTATATGGGGTTGTACCTATTGTTGTTTTATAAGCAGTTCGAAAAGCCCATAAAGCATCGTCTAATTTATCAGCCCATTCCTTTTTATTTAACCCTACGGTTTTTTCGAGTATTCGTTTTAAACCTCTGTTAGTCACTTCGGCTTTTCTGTTTGTTTGAGGGTGATATGCTGTTGAAACCCGGTGATAGACCCCATATCTTGTTAAAAAAATTTCAAGTTGATGGTTGCAAAAATGGGTACCTCTATCACTTATTAAAGCTTTAGGTGTGCCAAAACGAGAGAATAATTTTTTCAGAAATCTTACCATGACTCTTCCATCATTTGTTGGAAGTGCCTCGGCCTCGGCCCATTTAGACAAGTAATCTACTGCCACAAGTATATATTTGTTTCCTTTCGATGGTGGGAAATGTCCCATAAAGTCGAGTCCCCACACATCAAAAATTTCACAAACAAGAATGTCATTTTGTGGCATTTCGTTTTTGGAAGAAATATTACCTGTTCTTTGGCAAGCATCACATGTCTTTACAATATTTTGGGCGTCTTTGTAAATGGTTGGCCAATAAAATCCTGAATCGAATACCTTTCGTGCGGTACTGGCAGCACCATGATGTCCTCCGTATGGACCTTCATGACAATGGCGGAGAATTCTTCGTGCTTCTCTACCATGTACGCATCGTCGGACGAGTTGGTCAGCACACATTTTGAAAAGATATGGATCTTCCCAAAAGTAGTGTTTCACATTGGCAAAGAATTTTTTTCTTTGATGATGTGGCCATCCTTTTGCGACTATACCGCTAGCTAGGTAGTTAGCATAGTCGGCGTACCATGGTTCTTCCTTATATTCCACCATTTCCAGGGACTCAGTTGGAAACTTTTCGTTGATTTGCTCGTCCCTGGTTGCCTCTAAAGCTGGGTCTTCTAAGCGTGAAAGATGATCTGCTGCGGTATTTTCTGCTCCTCTTTTGTCCTTGATTTCAATGTCAAACTCTTGGAGGAGTAGAATCCACCTAATCAAACGTGGTTTTGCGTCTTGCTTCTTAAAGAAATATCGAATGGCTGCATGGTCTGTATAGACTATAGTTTTAGAAAGAACAAGATAAGAACGAAATTTATCAAAAGCAAATACCACAGCTAGTAATTCTTTTTCAGTTGTTGTGTAGTTTTCTTGTGCATCATTAAGTGTTTTACTAGCATAATAGATTGGGTGAAAATGCTTTTCTTTTCTCTGTCCCAAGACAGCTCCAACTGCAAAGTCACTAGCATCACACATGATTTCGAAAGGAAATTTCCAATCAGGCGCTATCATGATAGGTGCATTGAATAGCATTTCCTTTAGGGTTAGAAATGCTTGATTGCAATCCTTGTCAAGGATGAAAGGAGCATCTTTTTCAAGTAACTTCGTTAGAGGCCTTGAGATTTTTGAAAAGTATTTGATAAATCGCCTATAAAATCCGGCATGCCCTAGGAAACTTCTGATAGCTCTTACGGAGGATGGAGGTGGTAATCTAGAGATGGTATCTATTTTGGCTCGATCCACCTCCATTCCTTCGCTTGAGATCTTGTGACCGAGTACTATTCCCTCCGTTACCATGAAATGGCATTTTTCCCAATTAAGGGCGAGGTTAGTTTCCTCACATCGGGATAGCATTCGTTCAAGGTTATCGAGGCATTGGTCATATGAATCCCCAAAGATAGAAAAGTCGTCCATGAAGACTTCCATTGTCTTTTCTATCATGTCATGGAAAATGGCTACCATGCAACGTTGGAATGTTGCGGGGGCATTACATAGACCAAACGGCATGCGCCGATAAGCAAAAGTTCCATAGGGACATGTAAAAGTTGTCTTTTCTTGGTCTTCGGGTGCTATCGGGATTTGAAAGTAACCTGAAAAACCATCCAAGAAACAGTAAAATTTATGACCGGATAATCTTTCTAACATTTGATTAATGAAGGGTAAAGGAAAGTGATCCTTTCTTGTTGCTTCATTTAATCGTCTATAATCTATACATACTCTCCATCCTGTGACGGTTCTCGTTGGTATTAGTTCATTCTTTTCGTTAGTTATTACCGTCATACCTCCTTTCTTTGGAACTACTTGGACGGGACTCACCCAAGGACTATCGGAGATAGGATAGATAAGTCCGGCGTCAAGTAACTTGATGACTTCGTTTTTAACCACTTCTTGAACATTTGGATTTACTCGACGTTGTGGTTGTATGACTGATTTGTAGTCATCATTCATCAAAATTTTGTGTGTGCACATAGAAGGACTAATTCCTTTTATGTCAACAAGTTTCCAAGCTATTGCATTTTTGTGTTTTTTCAAAAGATTAATTAATTTTTCTTTTTCTAAGTTATCTAATTTAGATGAAATAATTACAGGTAAATTACCATCCTTGTCTAGAAAAGCATATTCCAAACCTTTTGGAAGTTCTTTGAGCTCAAGTGGTGGGTCTTTAGGAGACTCCTTATTTGGTTGCTCGTTTCGATCAAGAACTTTAAAAGTTTGTTCTATGGCGACCTCTTCTTCAACAAAGTGGTCAATCTCTTCACTTGTATCGGGTGGTTCATCTTCATCTTCAATTAGGGGGTCATTATTGCCGAATGGATATTTCATTGATCGTTCGAGATCGACACTTCTTTTAAATGCCCCTAATTGAAGAGGTAGATTATTGAACTTCCGGTTTTTCAAAGCTTCGTGAGTTTTTACAAATGGTCGTCCCAACACTAGAGGAGCGTCATCAAGAATGACAAAGTCGGTTGGGATTACCATTTGATTTGTTTGAACCAAGACATCTTCAACTATACCGATTGATTTTATTACTTTCCGATTGGATAGAAAAATGGGTATTTGAAGTGGAGAAAACTCACTAATACTTAATTTTTCGAAAATGTAGTTAGGCATTATGTTAACACAAAGATCTTTATCGATTGTGACATTACTAATAAACGAATTTTGAAAGAAACATGGAACCGGTGTGATGTTAATTTCAAATGGGTCTTCTTTTATTAGTGAAGTTTGATCATTAGTTAACTTAACACTTACCATTTCGTCAATTTTAGTGTTAGTGTTTAACTCTTTTAAAAACTTAGCATGAGTGGGTACTAAACAATGATTTTCGAAAGAAGGTGTCAAGAGATTAATTTCTTCAAAATTAGACTCTTCTTGGATTTTAACGTTGTCGGACTCACCTTTTTCGTTGTTTAACTCATGTGTCGGTTTTTCACTTATTTGTTCTTCCATTTTTACATTTTTAGTTATCTCTTCTTTTTTTAATTCTTCTCTTGCGCGGGACTCCTCTTCCCTTGCGCGAGCTTCTTTTATACATCGATCGATAACTCTAATGTGTTCTAATATCCTATCGGTCACTTCGGTTATAGAAAAAGAATCGGAATTTTCTAAGCTTGAATCCGGTTGTTCGACCCTTTGTTCCTCATAGTACTCATATGAAGTCGATGGTTCACACCATTGTTCTTCATTGTAAGCATATGATGGATAAGGTTCGTAATTTTGTTCTTCATAATACTCATATGAGGTGGGTTGTTCACTCCAAGGTTCCTCATAATAAGCATACGAAGGTGGTGGCTCATATCTTGGTTCCTCAAAGTATGAGTAAGAAGGCTCATACCTTGGTTCATCAAAATATGAGTATGAGGGAGGAGGTTCATACCTTTGGTCTTCATAGGATGTGTATGAAGTTGATGGCTCGTACCTGGGCTCCTCATAGTAGGTGTATGAATTGGATGGTTGATATGAGTGATTATTTTGAATCGAACGTGCATTACGACAATTAGTGCAATAATTACCCCTATAATCATCCTCATCATAGGTGTAGTTGTAACCTCCTGAGTATTGATCCATAAGAATCACTCAGCAGACCACAACCAAGTCTCGAGATCAGAAAACAAAAATAAAAACGGAAACAGAGGCTAGACACGGCCCCGTGTTCAGTGAGCACGGCCCCGTGTTCAGGATCTGTATCTGGGCGTTTTAATTAAATTTACTGATTTCGTTGAGCACGGGGCGTGTTCAGTGAGCACGGCCCGTGTTCAAGCTTCTGTTACTGGGTGTTTTTCTGAAAATGCTGGACACGGCCCCGTGTTCAGTGAACACGGCCCCGTGTACAGGTTACTGTAAATGCAAATCTAAACTAAAATGCAGGAAAAAAATGCGCGCGTTTTAAAAAGGTTTTGAAAAACTGATTAGGCCGTCGATTTTAAGCTTTCTTAAAATCCTTGTGTCCCCGGCAACGGCGCCAAAAACTTGATGTGCGGTAAAGTGTTATATATATTAGGTGTATATTTTAAGCCATTTTTAACACTTATTTTAGCCAAGTTTTAAATTTATAAAACACGATATTTTACTAACACTAAACACACATATGGGCAAGTGCACCCATCGTTGAGCGTAGTATAGCATTGGTAAGATACCGAGGTCGTCCAAGGACACAAGAGCTTTTAATACCGGTTTATCCTCAACGTCTAACCAAAATAAAAGTTTAGAAAAATGTTTTAAATTAAGAAAAATAAAAACTAACTAAAATGCTGAAAAATAAAAATAAAATAAAAACAGATAGACAAGATGAATCACTTGGTTCCGACTCGTATCTAGTATAACCTTTGATTATTTCCGCACTTTTGCACATAATTAAGAGATTATCTTAGTTATTGTAGTAGGCCCCTCTTTTGAAGGTGACGTTACCCTCACCCCAGTAGTTTGAGTCAGCAAGGATACAATCCTAAAAGGGTGGATTATTGGAAGATAATGAATTAAGTTATTAATGCAGTATTGTGGTAGGCCCCGCTTTTGGCGGTGACGTTACCCTCGGCTAAGTAGTCTGAGTCAGCAGGGATACAGTCCTAAATAGCCGGGTTATAGTATTAATAGTAGTTAACTTATGAGGGGATCAAAGAGTTTGGACCCCCGCCATCCAATACCGTGAAGCATTGAAGGAGGTCCTACTAAATTTGACCCAGGTCCATTGCAGGACCTCTAAACGCTGAACAATGGCAAGACCTTTACCAAACCGTTCCCTTAACCCCCGACCAGGTAGCCAACATACCTCCATATAGACCGTGGAGATATGAATGGTGAAAATCCTTTATTTTATATAGACAGTAAAATAATGCCAAGACACCACGGACAAACGATAAGGAAAGATCACCTTCAACATAAGTAACTAGTTATTAAAGTCATTAATACAAAACCAAATAAAAAGTGCAAAAGATTAGAAATAAAAAGTATTATACTAGACACTTTGTCTTCACCAAGTGATGTAAGAGACTTAGGCAAACATGGCCTTGATTGTCAAGAACTCTTACGATCAATCTTGGATCCCGAGACGACTCACACACTCTACGATGGACAATGGATGATGGTGGTGGATGATGGTGTTGTGATGGTGGTGGGTGGTGGATGAAGTGTGAGAGAGGTGGTGTGCCAAGGGATGAGATGAAATGAATCCAAGCACTCCTATTTATAGGCTGAACAGAGAGCTGGGCACGGCCCCGTGTCCGCTGGGCACGACCCTGTGTCCGCTGGGCACGGCCCCGTGCCCGTCTGACACTCTCTCTCCTCATTAATTGTAATTCGCAATTACAATTAATGTGCCTGCAGTACTTTCGCCACGCCCCCGTGTCCGCTGGGCACGGCCCCGTGGTGGGCAATAGAAGCTTCTATAGGTTTGTCTTTTCTGCTGCTTCTTGGGCACGGCCCCGTGCTGGCTGAGCACGGGGCGTGTACAGTCTTCTGACTTCTCTATTTTGCTTTGGAAGGTGCCGTTGAGGGGTCGGGCAGTCCACTAATGTTCCTTTCCTTGTATTTATGTTGGAATTAGCTGTCTTTTTGCTTCTTTTGTGTTTTTGAGCTCATTTAATCCTGAAAATACAAAAGGAAGACAAAAACACTCTTTTTCCAATATTAGTACTTAAAAAGGGTTAGTTTTATGCCTCATTTGATGTAATTTATATGTTGCATTTTACACACATCATAAATCCTGTAGAAATCATGGATCGAGAGACCAAGAAACTTCGACGCTCACGCATTCCTATAGTGAAGGTTCGCTGGGAAGGCAAACGCGGTGCCGAGTTCACTTGGGAACTCGAAAGTGATATGAAAGCTAAATATCCGCAGCTCTTTGTTACGCTTGCTCCTTAATTTCGAACGAAATTTCCCAAAGTAGGGGAGGCTGTAACAACCCGACTTTTCGGATTGTTGCCTGATTGCTTTCACTTCGATTTGTAAACATCTTGTACTCTGAGATTCGATATAAATAAAGGGTTATGTTAAACTAAATACGTTTTCATCACACCGCACCGCTACACGTTTAAACGCTTTATATTCGCAAACGCTTACGCAACACGAATTACAGAGAATTAGGCTATTTTAATTGCCGAGTGTGTTTGTATGGTTATCGTACGCCCCTGCATACGCTTATCATGACTAACACGCTAAATCGCAAACGCTGTTATTAGTAGTAGAAATGTTATGATGTGTGTTCTTATGTGCTTTAATTGTGTGTGCTTATTATGTGTATTGTTACTCGTAAACGTTATCGCAACGCAAACTCAACGTTACTCGCACAACTCGATATTAAAAACAAAATGCAACGCAACAACTAACAAACGAACCGAAGTTGGAAAAATAACAAAATCCAAAATCAGCGTCCGAATGGGCCATCCGCCCGGATGGGGCCCATCCGTCCGGATGGAGCCATCCGGACACCGCCACTCGAACACCGACTTAATCCCTCGCCTCTTCTATAAATACCCGCCGTACACCCTTATTTCAACACTTTGACACTCCCATCCGCTCCCAAGTCTCAGACACGATTCAAGGCCTATTTGTAAGCTTTTTCTAGCAAATCTTCTTCGATCTTCATTCTGTTTCACTTCTACTCCATCTTCTTCATCAAAATCACACACACACTTTAACTATTTCTCGAAATCACTGATCTTAGACCTATCGAAGGTGGTTTCCACTCGTTTTGCTTGGGCAAACTGTTGTGGAGCATCAATTGATCAAGATGGTTCAAGATCTAAAGGATTTTCACACTTTTCAACTTATTTATGAAACTTCTCTTCGATTTTTATAAAACATTGGTGGAATCTGGATTTAATCGGACTCTCGACTCGTTCCATAGTCAAGAGCCGACTCTAGAACTGATTTCCACGAAATAGATGGACCGATTAACGGGTCAAACATGAATTTTCATCAGGAACAACCCGTTTGTCAGAATGGGCAGAGCCGATCCGGTCGAATGGTCTGGATCTGGTGTTTTTCCGTTATTTGACACGTTGTCACACCGTCCCCGTTAATTAAAACCTTTCATTTAAGAAAATTTTGCAAAAAACTTCTAACACAGCCCATCCGTCCGAATGGACCATGTCCACCCGTCTGGATAGGCCTTGCACCACTCTAAATTTTATCTGCTGTTTTTAAAATACCAAGTTTCACATCGGATTTTATCGTTCAAAACAAAACAACCCTTTCAACCAAATAGGATCTATCCGCTCGGATGACACCCATCCGTCCGGATGGCGTCCATCCGCCCGGATGGCGTCCATCCGCCCGGATGGCGTCCATCCGTTCAGATGCACTGTTAAAAACTTAACCCGCCCGACATTCCGTTTACGACCGTTCAACCCCGAGGAAGACTTATACATCTGTTTCCGTACGCAGGCTGACCCGGCGCTCCCTTCAATCCAAGCAGATCGTGTTTATTGATTAAGACACGCACTGTGAGTATACTAGAACCCATTTTCGTTTAACGCACTTTTGGGTGTTACATACGTTCTCTAGCAAAACACAACACACAACGCAAACACTTTATAAATGCTAACCGCTCCTGCATGCTATACGTGATTTGTTGAATGCTTGTTACTATGCTTATACAGTGTTACACTAGACCGCCTCTAGCAACGATAGTACTATAGTTTGGACTCAGCACCTGTGTGACAGAGGTTACTAGGGATCACATTACTTTACTTCACGTGTTCGCTTCGGTGAACATGTGTCGCGCATACTCTACATCGCAGTCTCGTGGTTAGGTGGTAATCATTGTTGATAGTTACATGCTTCGCCCGTTACGTGTTACATGCTGATTAAGCGTAAACGCTTTTTATATTATTACCTATGCAAACTTGTGTACTCAACTTTACTTTATGTATTGACTTGTATTTTAACGTATGTGACAGGTTGATTGGGATGTTATGCTGCAAACAAGTTAGGAAGTCTAGAAACTCACCAAATAAAATTTGAGTTGTCGGAATGGAATTTCTTTTGAGACTGATTATCTGTAATGACTGTTTTGAAATATTTGTTTAATAGTATGAGATATTAAACCTTTAAATATTGTCATTTAATAGTTGTTATGGATTCTCTTGAACAATCTGTTTCGCTCAGTGCCACGCTCCGATGATTCCTCCATCGGTTGGGGTGTGACAATGACATCACCTAGTTATGTATACATAGTAAATTCTACACATACTAATGCTTTCATGATCCTACAATTGGCATCCACCTTCAAAGTTAGCCAATTAAATATAACTCTACCATCCTTAGTTGCTATACAATAACACCGACTTCATTACTTAATCCCAACTAAACACATAATGTGCATCATATCATTCAAGCAAATAGTGCAAGCCACTAGTGCATATATCTACCCAAACATGAAATCAACAATACCTTGATATGGATTCAATCTAACACAAGTTCCTCATGTTAGTTTACTAACAATTTCATCATTTCCACATTCTATATATATATATTCATCAACTACTTGCATATATTTTCACATAATATTGTCATTTAGACATTTCATGAAAACACTTGGTGTGTGTACTATTATCTAAGCATAATAGTTCATGCCTAAACTTCCAAGTTCATACATAATTCATCAAGTTTCTTACCTACAACAAGGATCATTCTTATCATAACATTAAACATATCAAAACACCACAATTCTTTCAATCCATTCCTACTAAAGCATATTAAATCAAAAACCCTACTTTCTTGAACATTGATTCCAAATTAAAATACCCAATTGAGATGACTAAATCATTATTGACACTAGATTAGTGGATTTAAACACGAATTCAACCATCTCATACTTCCAATTTACCCAATTGGGTTAATTCATCAAAACCCACCAAGAACTCTAACTAAAGACGTTCAAGAAATGATATTGATAATTACTTGAAGCTTATAAGACGATGAACATTACTAAAATCATAGATCTTCCATTCAATTTCACCTCCTCCATTCTTGATTTGATTCACACAAGAACACACACTATGTGTGTCGACACACCCAAACCCAAATAATGGGTTTTCATTTTCTCCATCTTTTAATTGAAATACTTTCCAATTTCCCATTTCCCATTTCAGCCCCTATAGTTTTATTTGGTCACAAATTCATTCATTCTTATTGAACTAATATTTTAACTAAGTTAAATAACTTAGTTATCTCATTTCATATCATAACACAAGAAAACATTCTATTTTTTAAGCGTAAAACAAAATTTCCATTGTTAAAAACATAACACAAAAAACAAACGGTCATACACTTTAAAATCCAAACGTGTAACGACTCAATAAACAATGAAAAACAAAACAAACCTATGATTTCTAAAGAGAAATAATCAAAACCACGCTACAACCTTACCTTACAATAACCCCTATACTTAACTCTTAAGATAGTGATTTTATAAAAATATAACATTATAATAAGTTTCTGACCATTAAATATAATATAAAAAAGGGAAAATTACGAGCATAGCCGCTTGACCAACTGATTTACGAGAATAGCCATTTGACCGGGCATAATGGACCTTCCCATCCAAGTGAACCCCCATTTTTATGCACCTTCAATCCAGCCACAACCAAGCGGACACGTGTCCCTTTGGCCTGAACCGGCTTTATGCCGCCACGCCTGTCAGCCGAGCCGCTTCATCCACAAGCCAAGCCGCTTCGCCCCCTGCCTGATTTATGCCGCTTTGTGGTACTCCCAAGCCAAGCCGCGGTACTGCCAAGCCGAGCCGCTTTGCCCCATTCCAAGCCGCTATACCCTGGATCTAAGCCGCTTCAGAATGCCACCTACCCCCAAGCCGTTTCAACCTACCCCCAAGCCGTTTCAACCTATGCCCAAGCCGCTACACCCTGGATACGAGCCGCTTCAGCATCCCAGCTACCACCAAGCCGTTTCAACCTATGCCCAAGCCGCTACACCCTGGATACGAGCCGCTTCAGCATCCCAGCTACCCCCAAGCCGCTACACATGTGTTTTTTATGTATAATTTCGTATGTATATATATAACATCTGGATTTTGCACACATTTGTTTTTTGTCTTCTCGTTATCTTTGTATGAATACATAGTTTGGTCACGTTTAGTATAACTCATGGGTGTTAAGTTTGTGATATACACCGGGGGAAAGTGGGAGGTTGTTAACGGGAACATCGAGTATGTTGCCGGTCACGATTGTATTACTAGACGTGGTTTAGAAGTTGAAACCAATTTCTCGTACATCACTTTTTTAAGTTATATTCGCAAGATGTGTGATATTCAAAATATTACTCGGATATCCTACCGGATGTCTTCGTTTACAGATCCGATCGATATAATGAATGATAATGATGTTGTTTTTTTCTTTAATTTGGCTGAGAGTAAACCGTTTTAATTATTTCAATTATATGTCATTCAAGAACCCGGTGTTGAGTCTTCTGATTGCGCATTTTTAAACAATTTCAAAGTTCCTGATTTAAATTTATCTTTTGATGAAAGTGATAAAAAAATTTATGAAAACTGTACCCAATTATACTTACCGAGTAATAGCCAAGGCATATCTACTATTGTGTTCGAGCCAGGCCACATTTTTAATAGCAAAGAGGAAATGAAACTTGAATTGGGTAAAAAATGTTTAATAGAACGATTTGAGTTTAAAGTTGACAGATCGTCTAAAACACGGTACGAAGTGTCATGTTCTGTTGATGGTTGTGAGTGGCGTTTTAGGGCATACGGCTTTGCTGGTGATAGCGCATTTTACGTTAAATATTTCAACGATAAACACACTTGTTCAAAGACGCTCACACACCCACATTTTCGTCAGGCAAACCCCCAAGTTGTGGGTCATTATTTAGTGCCTCAATTAAAAGACGGTGGTCGAATTTATCGCGGAAACGAGATAAAGTCCGATTTTAAACAAAATTTAGGAATTGATATTAGTTACATGCAAGCATGGCGTGGAAAATGTCATGCTTTAGAACTCTTGCAAGGTACAAGCAGAGATTCTTTTGCCGAACTCCCAATTTATTGTTACATTTTGGAGCGGGCGAATCCGGGAACGGTGACTCACATTTGGATTGACGACGAAAGTCGGTTTGAAATGGTCTTTGTGGCTATTGGTGCAGCGGTAAGTCGGAACCTTAATAATATTTTTTTATCTTAAAATAAGATGGTCATTCACTGATTTTTTTTTCAGGTTCGTAGTTTTATGCGTAATTTAAGACCTGTTATTATTATAGACGCTGCTCATTTGAAGGGTGAATTTAAAGGAACATTGTTTTTAGCAGTTGGCATGGACGGAAATAACCAGATTTTACCAATTGCCTATGGAATAGGCAAATCAGAGGATGGTGCTTCTTGGACATGGTTCCTCTCAAAGCTTAAAGGCTGTGTTGGTGAAATTCCAGATATGGCGATCATATCGGATAGGGCCAATTCAATACATTTAGCTGTAAGCAACGTGTTTCCACACGCTTATCACGGTCTCTGCTGTCGACATTTAATGGTTAACTTAAGCTTACCGTCGAATAAAAAAAAGGAATACGAGAGCCTCTGGTGGAAGACATGTAAATCTTACCGGTTGTCTGATTTTAATGAGTCTTTCCACACTCTATGTCTTGCAGTTCCTAGAATACGGAACACTTTAGTAAGTATCGGGTTTGGACGGTGGGCAAGAGCGCATTGTCCCGGCAATCGATATCATTATATGACATCTAACAGTGCAGAGTCAATTAACGCTTTGTCTAAAGACTATCGTAAATTGCCAGTAACCCAACTTATTGAATTCTTCCGTCAATCTGTTCAAAAATGGTTCTATGATCGTCGGCTGGAGGGAATTAAGGAAAGACATGAGCTTACCCAGTGGGCTCAAAAAAAAATTGCAAAGAAAATTGATGGGTCTAGAACTTGGACTGTCGCTGGTGTAGGGTTGAACACTTTTGATGTTGACGACAGGAAAAAGCGTGGTTTTGTAAATTTTTCCAATCGAACATGCAGTTGCCGTGTTTGGCAAGTTTCTGGACTACCCTGTGGGCACGTGATTGCCGTATCCAAATTCTTAGGTGAAACTGACTGCAGTCATTATGCTTTCCGATGTTATTCCAATGAAGTATATAAAAAAACTTACGAGGAAGCGATTAATCCTCTTCCTCATAAATCTGAATGGGAGATACCAGAAGGTCTTATAAATGTTCGCCCCCCGCATATTACAAAGCGTCAGTCTGGCCGTCCGCGAGCAAACAACCGAATCTTGTCTCGTGGGGAAGAACCCACGCCTCTATATTGTGGTAGGTGTAAGTCACGCGGCCATCATCGTGACGTTTGTTCAGCCCCAATCCCATCGCAACAACGTTTGCGTAAAGGCAAGGAAACCGTTGCTCATGAAGACCCAGGAAATTATCCGTCTGATAATTATTTTCCGTCTTATAACTTGGGAGATTTTTAGTTTTAGTGTAGTATTTTGGTATTTTTTTTTATGTACAACATTATGTTGAAATCCTTGTACTTGAAAAATCTATTTATATTTTAACTTGAATTACTTTAACATGCATAGATACAAACATCAGTTATTTGTAGGTGTGAATCGGCCAGCGTAGAGTTCATCCGCCATGTACCGTCTGTATCTGACACAAGCATCCTGTAGATTTTCCTCTTCCCATGTCAATGCAACGTTTTGAACAAGTTTTTCCATTAACATACAAATAATTACACCTGAATTTCGACCTGTATGATCCCCGTTATCTGGCCACACATCATCCCCCGCACACTCCAAGGCATCAGTCTCGTTTATTCCAGAACGTTGCCAGTACGATATGCGACCCAAAAACCATAAGAATGGAGACTCAAATTCAAGTAGAATTTGATGTATTTTTTTATGTATGCAAAATGACTCTCCACAATGAGTTACATTACAATTATTTGGGAAATAAACTTTAACTTTTAGTGACAACATGTTTATCTGTAAGATTAACCAGTGTTGATCCTTGTGTGAAACTGGCATGTAGACCTACAAAATGTCGATATTTAAATGGCCAGATCAAATTATTTTTGGATGAAATTAATAAAATAATAAACAACTTTTACCGTATCCACATTCCAAAATGCAGGAAATTTTTCTCTAGACCCATCTGCATAGCTGTAAGCATCATGATTCTGTTCAACTAGCATGTTGAAAAAATGAGGGGGCATAATTGTCCAACGATAATCATTTGACTGGCACGGCCGTGTCTGGCTTTGAGTTTCCCGTAAATACATTAGCTTGTTACACCATGCATTTATGTGCTGGAAATTAAAGGGCAAAACTAATTTAAAAATATTAAAAAAAAACATATATAGTTCGTATGTTTACGTTTTTAAATACCGTTTCTTGTATAAAACCATTGCCACAAAACCCTAGAAGTCCGCCCCACCAGTCTTTTCCTAACGGTGTAATGCCCATGTATGTCGAATAGCAAGTTGGTGTATCACCATCGTAGTAAAACTCAAGAACATTTGGAGACCAATTGTCATATCGATCATCTTGAATGATCCAAAACGTGTTCTGTACTGGATGAGGAATGGTTGAGCAAGACCTCCTCTTGGACATTATTAGTTCCTCAGTATGTTGGAAAGAGGAAGCATAAAGATGTGTATATATAGCCACCTCCATCTGACCAAGACATCCAAAAATCAAAGTTTTTTTAATTTTTTTTTTCTAACAATTACTTAAAAAAAATATGCACACGTCCATAAGACTATATATATTTCGAAACAAATAAAACCATATTTATTTTCAAACCTGTGAATAATAATTTTAACTTACGAACACCGTTTTTAATAAAAATGTATATCAAGACATTCAGGAAAAAAAACTAAGAAATATCGTTTATATAATTTTTTAAATAACTAATCATGATTTATATCGGAAATTTATATATATTTTTATCGGTAATTTATAAATATTTTTTAAAATATTATCTAACTTACATATAAATGTACAGGTTATATTAAAAGTCACCGAACTTATTTGTTGTCTACCATTATTTGTTGTCTACCATTTTTTGTTCACATATTTCTTTATTTCGATAAGAGTTGAATTAGAAACAATAAACATTATACTTATATCAATATTACACAAAACAGTCTTATAAATCCTAAAAATATTACAATATTAAATCCTAACAATATTACACAACCTACTTATTAAATCCTAACAATATTACACAATCTACTTATTAAATCCTAAAAACATAAAACTACATAGCATTAAAAAAAATAACTACAAAGTAAGATAAATATTAAAGTGGTCAACCAACTTAAAATCCGTATTCTCTTCGTGCCTATACTCGACCCTCGCGATATATACCCGATCATCGTGGCTCAAGCCAGCCGCCGGGACACGGTTGAAGTAACGTTTAAACCGATCCAACTTCGGTTTAAGATCACGCCATTTGTGTTGACACGCGTTTAAGTTGTGCCGCGTGTTGCCGACATGCTGTTGATAGTGTTGAAACGCTTGCCCCCAGTACGCGGTTTGTCCGCGTTGTAAATTCCGTTTAGCGTCAACGATAGCTGTTACTACTGCTAGTTCTTCTTCTTCTGTCCATTGAACCATGTTGGGTATTTTTAAGTAAATTGTTAACTTTTTAATTAGGGAGACCAAGCTTTGTTGCTATTTATAGCCAACCTTCGCTACCCCACACCGCTACCCCACACCCACCCCCCACACCCACCCCCCCCCCCCACACCCACGGTCATGGCTATCCCCCACCAAAGTACCAAACACTTTCTGTTTTTAAATATTTAAAGTTTTTTATTGTTTTTAAATATTACAACTTAATAATAGGTTAGTTAAATTAAAGGGGTATTGGTAGTTAATAAATAAACTCAAATAGAAACTACGAGTGACGAAAAAGTCGGTGCAAACTCGGAATTCAACTATTTATTTAATTTTAATTAGAATATTTAATTCTGATGAACAACATAATAGAAGACGAAAAAAACCCAGCTAAATAGTAACATCTTCACGCGTGTATACTTCACCGCCATTGTTAACGCTTCGTCTTGAAGATGCCTAATTTCACTGGCTTGATTTGCAACGGTCACATGTTGTTGTTCATGCATAAAATGTCGAAATACATCAATAGCCCTTTGGCATGAGGGCCCCTCTGCCCAATCCACAAACCCACAGCTTCCTCGTCGACTGATGCAGCAATAGAATTTTCTTCCCGGGTTTGTAGCGGTCCAGGAAGTTTTTATAATTGTTTGCGAGCCACAATTCCTGCATAGCACCATTTTGCTAAGTGTAGTAGATTTTTGGGTATTTGGGGGAGGGGGGGTATATATAGGTGGTGGTAGGTGTAATAAGGGACCAATATTATTTTTTTTTGGTGGTATTATATTATATTATAGCAAAAATAGTAGAATAACATATTTTAAACTATTCTTGATTCAAATACAAAACGGTTTCGTTAGTAATTGAAGTTCATCACTATTACGTTCAACACTCTGAATTATTTTTTCAACACTCGACTCTCCTTCTAATTTTGAATCATAGAAAAGCATAGCAAGGTGCCGCCTCATATTGCTAGCCGTTACGTTGGGGTCTTCACCGTCATTAATCCGCTTCCCGTTAATTAGCCTTTCCAGGAAAATGCAAACCCATACCCCACAATCTCCTAAAGGCCCAGATTGTTGAGGCACGTTGTGTGCAAAAGTAACCCGAAAGGGGTAAGTTAGCGGTATGGGCATTGTGGTGTAGTAACCGTGCCTACGTAGCCAATTGTCAAAGACAAAATTAATATGAGTGAGCACTTCGTCTCTTCCCCTGTCCATAAATGGCGAGTCTGCAAGGCTACAAAACATAAACATAAAACATATTAGACAATGACAAAGTAAAAAAGAAATGTTACAATTAATAAATTTTTAACTAAAAAGACAAACGAAAAGGAATAGTACCTGTCGTAAACAGTGAGAGTACGGTTAACCAGGTTGAAAACCCCCAAAAACCAATGTGTGTGCGGTATAAGCAAAGGTACATACACCTATATTTTATTTTTTTAAATTAATAAACTTTTACGGAACTATGTAAATAAAATTAAAATTAAATTAGAAAGAACCTCATCAACTGTAGTAATTGATGGAAAAGGTACCACGACCCCGGTGTAATAACCCTTGTACGTTTGTTCAGGGAGAGTCGTTCCAAAAAAATACATTTGGAAATATGGGGGTAAAATACTCCAACGGGCGTTAGGATCTCTCGATTCATACAAGTGGATCATCCAACCATAGATATGCTGTTAAGCAAAAAATCAAATAATATTAATATTTTACTTTTGTTAGTAAACAGATAATATATCTAAAATTGCTTACATCATCGCTCAACCACCCCTCGTTATCGTCACCTAGCAGTGCTGACCAGAATGACGGACCTACAAATCCACCCGTCGTTAATCGGAGCTGGACATCGCCACTACTAGGATACCAACTCCTGATTTCATCGATCTTTTGATCATCGGTTTTTCGCTTCTTTGTTTGCCCTTTTTTCAAATGTTTAAAAACAATAAATGGTGATAGCACACAGGAGGAGGGCTTCACAAGCCGTTCAGAGCGCCTCAAAATCACCAACTCCGGATCAGCATTCTACGAGAAAATAAAATATATAAGACTAAACAGTTCGAAAAATTATATTTTAAAAAAGTTCATTAGTTTATAACTTACAATATCTTCTTGCATTAAGTTGTTGCTCGGCACACGATAACTATTATCGTATACTTCAAACTGGTCAGCTACACCCTAAAATTTATATTTTTAAAAAAATGTCATCAGTTTATAACTTAATGATTATTATGAAAAATTTATAAAAATAATAAATTAAAAAAATTCCCTATCTTTACCTTATCACTAAAGTTAACTTCTGGCATGGAAAATGGAGTACTAGCAGGAACCGGCCGAACACCATTTAAACCCGACGAACTTAACATGGCAGTTAACTTGTGGTTGTTTTCATCCATCATCAAACTTAACTTGTGGTTGTTTTCATCCATCAGCAACTTAAATTTTGCAATAAGTTCGTCATTAGAACCAACCCCATAAGAAAATTGAGCGGGACCAAAATTTTGTTGTGGAATTTCTGTTCGGTCTGGTGCCGGGGAAAACGGTTGTTTCGGCTCGTTTAAACCGAAAATATTGCTATACACCGCATTTAAATCTTCAGCCCGTACTTGAGCCGGCATATGTGACCGTACATCAGACGACGTGTCAAATTCATACAGTTGACGTTGGGCATCCAAATAATCTGAACTGGCGGCAAACCACTCAGTTCGCATCTCAGCATCGGTGGGTAGTATGCACATAAAAGGTTGGAATTCAGGTTTCTATATTTTGCGATACAAAAAATTATAAAAACAGTTACCCTAAAGTAAATAAATATGTTTTATAATGTTAAATTTAGTGAAAATACCTTAATGGCATTACGAAGATATTTATCCACACCTTGCTTCTGGTACTTAGTTCCGGCTCCCCAACCTAAAAATCTTGGAATCGTCTGTTTTTGAAATAACTCGGGTTCTGTTCGAAATTCTGGAAAAACCTCCATGATCCACATCTGCACATAAATGGGTATAATCTGTAATAATTAATTAATCAACATATAACTGTAATGAACAATGAGCTGAAAGTGCTACCTTGAAGGGCCAGACGAAGCCTGTTAAAGAAAAACCAACTGTATCTTTTTTTTGTCGAATGTACATATTATAAACATTCGTAACCGTGTTTTCCCAAAAATAGTTCCCCCATGGATACTGTCTAAATACCACCAGATCGTCTACGAGGTGTATCAATCTATCATCAAAAACATTAGTTCGTTGGAGTCCCAAAAAACCTAATCCTAACAACATCAAAAGACAAACCCTCGTTTGATCATCTGGATCTAATGTCCGGAGAACAACGAATTTTTCTTCAACCATTGCCATGTTAACACGCTTTTTGACATTGAACATTCTCCGTTTGAAGGAATCTTCGTGATCCTTTGGTGTCCACTCTATGGGCCCAAACTCTAACCCGGTAATTAGACAGAAATTTTTAGGGGTAAACATTAGGGTCCTTCTGGCAAGCTTATAAGGAATACCAAGATGCGGTGTAGGTGTATTTTCTTGCAGACTTGCAACACCGACTAAAAGCTTGCTATCACATACAGTACTTTTTATATGTAAATAATTACCAAAACAAGTTTCGCTGATATATGAGAGGGTTTGTTCGGACATGGCATGCTTCAATCGATCTATAACCGACCATTTCTGTCTAACTTTGATTTGGACTTTCTAGTAATTTAAGATAAAAAATAAATAAAATGTCATAATATTATGAATTAAACTAGTAATATTAGAAAAAGGGAAAAAGATATATACACCTTTACAGGTGGAGGCGATTGGTATACTGGATCTTCCATCATCGGATCTTGTTGCATGTTACCTGGTCGGCTCGGGCCCTGGTAAAACTCGTCCATGGTCCCCTACTGTAACACGTGGTGGCGAGGCAGGGTGGTGGTGGGCCTCTGCGGTGGCTGGACTCGGCGTAAAGTCGCGGTGGTCCCCAACTGTTCTTGGTCTGTGGTCCCCGAGTAAACCGGGTCGGGTCTACGGAGCTTCGGTTCTTCCAAACGGGTGCACGAGTGTTGGGTTCAAAAAAGACAAGAGAATTTATGACTTGGAAAGTGGGAAGTCTTTCTTTTTTTTTCGTATTAACAAGATTGGCGGACACGTGTCAACATAGGGGTGAACCGGGAAAGTGAAACGGCATATTGGTACAGGTGAAGCGGCATATTTGTAGGGAGAAACGGCTTGGGGTCTGGTGAACCGGCATAATGGCAGCGGTGTACCGGCATCAAGGGCAGCGGTGTACCGGCATATGGACAGCGGTGAACCGGCATAATGGCAGTCGTGTACCGGCTTGGCCATAGGTGTAGCGGCTTAATGGCAGCGGTAGCGGCTTGGGTAGTGAAAGGTCATGTCAACCGCCTCGGAAAGGGAAAGCGGCCAGTGAAAGGTCAAATCGGGTCGGGAAGCGGCGGCAGAGCTGACATGTGGGACGGCATAGCGGAAATGTGTAGCGGCATATTTATTTTTGTATTTTTTTCTTTTATTTTACTAACATAGTAAATTAATAAACAAAATAATTTATATTTATACTTATAAATAATTAATTCTATGACTTGGAGTATAAATACAAGACACCAAAAAACTACTTTCTCTCATATATGTGTTGGAAAAAATGTCTAATAAAAACACTGATGATGTATACAGCTCTCAACCAGTTAACAAATCATCAAGTTGGATTCTTAGAAAATGGAGGGCGCCAAAAAACAAGAGTGAAAATTCGTCCTCTGAATCTTCAAATGCACAAAATGCTGAAGACAACCAGTTTGTACAGAACCGTGAAAGCTTACACCTCCACAGAACAGGTAGATGGGCAATTCTAGACGACGAAACGGAGAATTGGTCGAAAGATGTTGTCACATTTTACAATAATGGAGACGCTCCATTCTGCTACTCTGCTGTTTTCTCAAGATCAATTGAGCTAGACCAAAATTTTTGGGGCACCCTGCTGGGATATCGTAGTAACGGCTACCTAACGGCTACAGTAAATTTTGTTTAAATCTTTCTACAATATGTCGTATTTTGATTCAAGTAATTTATTTTTGATGTTAACATATTTAAAAATTAATAAATGATGTTTGTACAGCATATTGAAGGTTGGGTTGGAAGACTAATGGCTTGGAGGAGTAGAAAACTTCAAAGGGATACAATGCTAAACTTGCGTTGGACTATTCTACCACCACAATTTTATGAGAATTTATTAGACTCCGTTACTAAAAACGTGGCTATGTATGCTAATGGTAAATTAAACCCATTTCCTTCTTTCATCGACGTTGATTACGTTTTTTTCCCACTGCCGCTGGAAAATAGAGAATGGCTGCTGCTTCGACTTGAGTTGGTAACTCAAGAATTAGTTATATACGCATGTGAAGACATATGTGTTGGTGAAAAGTACAGAAATGTCATTCACCCACGGTTGACTAAGATCGCAGTTTATTTAGGAGCTTTGTTGGTGCATTTACGGTATTGGAAAAAGACGGGCAAACCGGAAAAATGCATGACTTTCGAGCTTAATGAAGAATACATGGTGTCTAACAGGTCACTCTCAGGAAATGAGGGAGTCTATCTGTGTATGCTTATGGAGCATCTAGTAACAGACAAACCAATTAATCGATCCGGTCAAACAATTCAAAAATTTTTAGCATACAGACGTTTCATGGCCGATAAACTGTATTTTTGGCGATGTTTACCACGCCCAAATGTTGTTTAGTGATATTTATTTTAAATGTTTAATTATTTATATGGAATTATGATGACTTCGTTCTTATATAAACCCCCCAACATCCACACACACCATTACACCTTCAAAATAAACATAACTCACTATGAACACCAACATGGGTGTAGGTAACCAAGATCCTATCGAACCAGTGGTTTCCGCACCCCGTCGGCGATCCACTCGACGTCGACCAAACCCTCATCCTTCGAACCAAATACTTCCCGCACCTGGGAGATTAACACGACGTCATCTGAACCAAGAAACTACAAACCCACCACCTTCAATTAACTCAGTTGCAAACCAACCACTAAAAAACGAAAACATTATTTATGAATATTACCAGCAAGAACATCCAGACGATTTAACAGATCAAGAGTTGAACTTGGCATACGATTTAGCAATGAGCACACTTCAAATTGCATCGCCAAACACTAATCAACCTAACCAGATGCTGGAGCAAGGAAGACCGGAAGGCTATGAAACGGACCCGGGAGAGGAGTACATAGAATGGTGGGGGGAGGAGGACACTAGATGCCCAACACCAGAGAGCCCACGTCGTACATGTTGGTACTCGCCAAGATCTGACGGTCATGACAGTGATCGTTCGGTCTCGCCGCCCCCATTCTTCTTGGGTGATTGGCCTTAGGAATAATCTATTTTTATTTCTTAGATTTCTAGTTTAATCGTACGTTTATATAAATGCTTGTCCGTTTGTTTCCTATTGTATCTTAATAAATAAAGTCTTTGTCTTATTTAATGTCTATTGCAATGTACATAAAATATAAAATTTATCATATATTAACGGGAAAATTAAAATTTAAGCTAATAATGATACCTGCAAATTAATAAAAATAAAAGTTTCCAAATAAAACCAGCGATGATGGTAGCCCATCTGGTTAGTGTGTGTGTTTGTGAGACGCAGGTCGCGGGTTCGATTCGTGTAAGGGGCGGATCATACAAGAGATCCCCTCTTTTTAAACCGGTCAAATCATAATTTTTACCTATGGCACTTGACTAACTGGACTAACGGAGCTCTTTAACTCAGTTGATTGATTCCTTTATTACATAATAACCTAGTTAAGTATCTAACTTAGTTTAATCTAACCTTTCATTTATAGACGGCCTTCATAAAAATGTATGGAGAAAAGAGTATTTTCATATTTTTTTTTTGATGTTTTTTGATATTTTTTTTATGTTTTTTGATATTTTTTTTGATGTTTTTTGATTTTTTTTATGTATTTTGATATTTTTTAAAAAATACTACTGAAGCGGCTCGGCTTGTACTTTAAGCGGCTCGGCTTGTACTTGTAGCGGCATGGCTTGTACTTGTGGGCAGGGGGCGAAGCGACTTGGCTTGTGGATGAAGCGGCTCGGCTGACAGGCGTGGCGGCATAAAGCCGGTTCAGGCCAAAGGGACACGTGTCCGCTTGGTTGTGGCTGGATTGAAGGTGCATAAAAATGGGGGTTCACTTGGATGGGAAGGTCCATTATGCCCGGTCAAATGGCTATTCTCGTAAATCAGTTGGTCAAGCGGCTATGCTCGTAATTTTCCCTATAAAAAATACTATTAAGAAAACTATCATTTGTACAGATATTATTGTTATATAAATTCACCTAACCCATGGCATTGTAGCCTAGTGGTATCTTTAGGTTGGGATAAAGCTTATGACTATTAGGTCATGGGTTCGATTCCCACAAAGGGGGTTTTCCCAATTTTATTGAGTTTCCTCCTGAATTGGTGTATAAGCATTATTGCCTAGTGGTGGTTCTGCTGGTGGCACGATGATTCTCCAGTGGTCCGTCAGTGATCCAAATTTGCCGTTCAATATATATATATATATATATATAGAGGATGGTTCAAATAAAAACCACTTTTATTGTGAAAACTCGAAAACTAACTAAAAAAAGCCTAAAAAACACACAATTTTTTTTTTCAATTTTTTTTTATAAATTTTGCTGGTTTTTATATATGAAAAAAAAATTTCAAAAAAAAAAAAATTTTTTTTTTTTGGGTTGTACTGCACATGTGTAGTACACTAATACGGAAAGTCTAAACCACTTAACCCACCCCCCACCGACACCCCCCAAAAACCTAAACCCCCACCCCCCAAAAACCTAAATTCACCCTCCCACCAAAAGCCTAACCCCCACCCCCCAAAAACCTAAACCCCCCACCCCCACCCTCCCGAAAACCTAAAACTAAACCCTAAACATAAACCCAAAAAAAACCTAAACCCCCCACCCCCACCCCCCACCCCCCAAAAACCTAAACCCCCTCCCCCACACACCCAAAAACCTAATCCTAATCATAAACCTTCAAAAAAACTAACCCTAAAAGCTAAATAGACTCAAAAAGCTAATTTTAAGCATGTAATGCAATTGTAGTACATGTTATATTGCACATGTGCACTACTATAATAATAGTATTGAAAACAAGACGACACCATAAATCTTTTTTTATGTCATAAAAAATATGCTCGAATATACTTGAATGAAAGATACAAAAATTTGTGATCTTATGGTGCCATTTTTGTTTTAAAATGATAACGTATGGAGAAATGGGAAATGTTTGAAAAGTTACATATTTTTTTTTCCAATTTTACCCCTCCTTCATTAAAAGTCTCCCCCCTTCTTTTTAGTGGTTTTTAATTAGTTTTCGAGTTTTCACAATAACTAGTGGTTTTCATTTCAACCTTCCCTGTATATATAAATTCACCTAATAATAAATTAATCAAAGTACAGCGAATCCCTTCTTTACTTCCACACAAAATTATTCTCAAAAAATTCTCAAAACTCTGTTGAAAACTGCTTCCACTTTCGGCTAACTCAGATTCGATTGTAAGTTTCTACCGTTTAATCTTCACTAATTGCATTATTTTTCGATTTATTTCCGGTTTTCGTGTTTGAATCTCGTTAATATCTATCAACAATCTCACTGTAGAAGCTATTTCGATGTATGTATAGGTTAATTTCAGTTCTATTCGAGGTTTTACGGTAGAAAACACTGAATTTGAATATCTAGGGTTTATTATTTTTCGAGCTGGTGATTTGAGATTGTTAGATTGATTGTTTATTGAGGTTTAGATATGGAGTTTCGTGTGATTTAGAAACTCCTGTGATTTGTTATAGCTGGAACTATGTGATTTTGTATATAGATTGTTATTATGTCTGTGTTCATGTTTTTTTGATGAAATTATGTAAACCTAGGTTGAATAGCTTGGATTTGTGAATTTGAGTGGTTAAGTTAGTGTAATAAAGCTACTGATGGACTGGAAGCTTGTTGGTTTGTGGTTTAGATTATACGTTAGGTTTGAGAAAACTCGGTAATATATGATTATACTCTGCAATCTGCAATTCTGCATAGCTCAGGAGTAAGTCGGCTCGTGTGCTATGTATGTGTAGTGTGTGTAGAAACTAGAAAGATGAATAGTGTTTCGTGCAGTTTAGCTGTATAGAAGGATGATGAGATGATTAATGTGTTTTTTTTTTTTTTTGTAATCAGGTTAGGTGATTATCTTTCTTAAATTTTTAAGCTTGAGCTATATGGAATTGTGATGCCTGTGTGTTGATGATGCAAGGTTAATAGTTGTCTTAAGTTACAATCATATTTAGCTTCATTTTAATTCTCCCTGCTCCTACACCGATGACTTTTAGTTATTTTGGATAACTTTCAAGTCGTTTGAGTGTCTGTGCAGGCTAATATAGACATATAGTTTTAGTTGTTTTCGAGGTGTTATGGTAGAAATCACTGAATCTCAATATCTATAGGGTTTATTATTTCGCGAGCTGGTGATTTGAGATTGATTTGGATATGAAGTTTCGTGTGATTTAGAAACATCTGATTTAAGCAATTTGGAATGTTAACAGTTAATCTTATGTGATTTATCATAGCTGAAACTGAAACTATGTTTTTTTTTTGTTGTAAATAGATCGTAAATATGTTTCTGTTCACGTTTTTTGATGAAATTATGAAAACCTAGGTTGAATAGCTTGGATTTGTGAATTTGACAGCTTAAATTAGTGTGATAAAGATATTGGTGGACTGAAACTTTGTCGGTTTGTGTTTTAGATTGTGCATTAGGCTTTTATAATGTGATTTGCGAGAAAACTTAGTGATCTACTCTGCATAGCTCAGCGGTAAGTCGGTTCCTGTGCTATGTACGTGTAGTAGGTTTAGAAAGATTAATAGTGTTTCGTGCAGTTTAGCTGTATAGAAGGATGATCAATGTGTGTTTTTTTGTAATGAGGTTAGGTGATTATCTTTCTTGACTTTTTAAGCTTGAGGCCTTGAGCTATATGTAACTGTGATGCCTGTAATCCATGACCTAGTGGTCTAATGGTATGGTGTTTGGCTGTTTGCCCCCTACAAAAGTGGTGTGGGTTCAAATCCGTGCAAATGAAAATTTAGGTGGTATTTAGGTGTAAAAAATGCTGTTAAAAGAAGAAAAGAAAATTTGCGATGCGTGTATGTTGATGGCGCAAGTTTAGTAGCTTTCTCAAGTTACAATCATATTTAGCATCCTTATTTTTTTTTGAAAACTGTTGTTTTTATCTTTAATCTGCCCTTATCATACACTGCAGTTTTTTTAATGATCTTTTTGTTATTTCGAATAACTTTTAAGTCGTTTGAGCGTCTGTGCAGGCTAATATATGACAATGAGCACAATTGTTTTGGGAAAATTTTGCTTTTCCGAAGTTATAAAGGATAGTGAGCAAAATATTTAGTATTTGTTTGATAATTTCTTAGGGATATGTGAGAGTATAGTGCTCAATATATTGATACTAAATGGGTTTTTATCCATGGTGGCATATTATCATAAGAATCACATTATTTCATCCAACTAATGAGAAATCGTCATACATTTTGTATCACAGATTTATCGCGTTAAGTTGTTTATGTGTCTTGTTGTGAAGCCATGATAAAGGAAAATGATGGTTCTGTCCCCGTTACACACACGGGACGAGCCCGGCGCCGTAGAGGTTCAAATGAGGTAACCTTTAATGAAATATCTCTTACAATCATTATAAAATATATTACAAATATTCAGTTATGTACTTATGTTTTTCTTCCGAGTATTAGGTTCCAGCTGACGTGGACCAATCAAATGGAACAAAGTTGTTGGCAAATGATCAAAATAAGTATAAATCAATGTTGGTGCGTGCATATTCAACTATCTGGATGATCGGTGGTTTTATATTTGTCGTCTACATGGGGCATCTTTATATATGGGCCATGATCGTCATAATACAAATCTTCATGGCGAAAGAGCTTTTTAATCTGTTAAGAAAAGCACATGAAGACAAACAGCTCCCTGGTTTCAGGCTATTAAATTGGTAAGCTTAATATGCTGTCTATTAAATATGTTAATATGCTGGTATTAATCTTAAAAATTAAGTTTTAATCAATGGCATTAATTTCAGGCATATCTTCTTCACAGCGATGCTGTTTGTATATGGTCGGATTCTTAGTCAACGGCTAGTCAACACGGTTACAACAGACAAGTTTTGGTATAAACTCGTAGGAAACCTAATCAAATATCATATGGTTACCTGTTATTTCCTGTATATAACAGGTTTGTCATTTCTGCAATCGTAATCTCTCTGTATTGATGTTTTAGCACTTTTTTATTAAAGTTTTGATTGAACTATAAACCCTGTTTACATTGCTTCAGGCTTCGTATGGTTCATTCTCTCTTTGAAAAAGAAGTTGTACAAGTATCAGTTCGGCCAGTATGCGTGGACACATATGATCCTTATTGTGGTTTTCACTCAGTCTTCCTTCACAGTTGCCAACATTTTCGAAGGAATATTCTGGTATTAATCATGAGCCCTTGCATTTTATGAAATATACTTTATAATTCTATTAGTTTTAATAATATTTTTAACCAATTACTGGCTCATAAGGCTCTATTTTTTAAAATATACTAGAGTTGTGCAGATGGCAATATTAACCCATTCACGTATGAACTAGAATTTTGACCCTTGTCGCGCGTTGCGGTGGCAACGTCGTGTTTGTGGGCAGTGTTGTAAGAATCGCTAGGCGGTAGTCGGGCGGTGGGATACCGACTAGCGATTAATCGGGATTAAAAGAGATTAATCGGAATTAATCGGATTGAGATTTTTATATGTAATTTTTAGTTACTTATATACACACACTTTTATATGCAGTTTTTTTAAAGTAGACATGTTTTAACCCCTCACTGACCATTTTTTAAAGTATTTGGAAGGAATTTATAAGGTCTGGTCGAAATTTGGCCGGAGTTTGGTAAAAATTTGGCCAGAATAGGACCACCATTGACTGTCTAGCGATAAATCGGCCATTAATCGGTGAACCTCCGATTAGTGATTAATCGGCGACTAATCGGAGACTAGTCGGGATTTTTACAATCATGTTTGTGGCTTTGTTTCACGCGTAACGATGATGACATTAACATGTAGTGTGCGCATGTGACATTAGGCGTTTTTTACTTTGTTACACAAGTTGCGTTCGTGACATTAACGTAAAGTCGTAAAAGTAATTGGTGTAAAGTCGTAAAAGTAATTTAGACATTAACGTAGTTAGGCATAGAAAAAAAAATATAATAATGTGTCCACGTTGTGGTGTAAAGTCATAAAAGTAATTTAAACAAAAGGAGGTGTCAAGTTATTAAGTAGAAGAGGTTGGAGGGTCAAAGCTGTCAATTACCAAAAGTTAGAAACGAATGTGTAACTTACTTTAAGATGAGGGTTAATAGTGTTTCATGTCAAAAGTTTGAGGGTGTGATCATGTCAAAAGCTTGAGGGTGATATTAAGATATTGTAAATGGGTTGATTTAGGTTATGTTTTATCTTTGATGGGTCATATAAAGAAACGTTGCACTAAGTCTTTTTAATGAACACAACATCTAATCCGTTTTTATTCAAATATTCCGATTATTGTTGTAATGCAGGTTCCTTCTTCCAGCATCATTGATAGTCATCAACGATATTGCTGCCTACATCTTCGGTTTTTTCTTCGGAAAAACTCCGTTAATTAAGTTATCCCCTAAAAAGACCTGGGAGGGATTCATTGGAGCATCAGTTACAACCATCATATCTGCCTTTGTGGTGAGCGTTTTCTTCTATTAATCTACACACAGTTTTTTTTATGTCAATTTAACCGATAACTTATGTTGTTAACTTATTATGCTACAGTTTAACAATTATATTGATCATTCATTTGCGTGATCTTGATTTTCTGCAGCTTGCTAATTTTTTTGGTCGCTTTCAATGGTTGACTTGCCCTAGAAAGGTGACATATTATTAACTAGCATTTTTGTTATTATTATTATTATTCTTTTTGTTGGATATATAATAACTAAATAGAATTGTGATGCAGGACCTATCAACTGGTTGGCTTCAGTGTGACCCTGATCCTCTATTCAAGCCGGAAATCTTTGCTTTACCTGGGTGGCTTCCTGAATGGGTAAGTTTAAGTATGTTTTTTTACATCAAACTTTATGTAATTATCGTTTGGATTATGTTTTTTCTCTAATGGGTCAAATGGGTTAAGCGAGAAAGATTTAACCTTAATGGAAACAAGTCGAATGGATTGAACGAGGCCAAAAGGGTTTAATATGATCAGAAATGTACTCAAATGTATAACCTTTTCTGTTGGTTGGTTATAAATTTCAGTCTATCATAATATAGTTTTATGTAAGGGTGCTAAACGGGTCGTGGACCCGAAAACTTTAGACGCGACCCGGACCCGAAAATCGTCATACATATGAACCCGGACATGACCTGAAAATTGGGTTGACCCAAACACGACCCACTCAACCCAATTTTTTTTTTTAATTTTTTCCCCTGCAAATTAATACATCACACTAAAAGAACACAACTATATATAAAACAATTACATTTAAATGATAAAAATCTTATGTCAATTTCTCTTTTTATGTTATAATTATGGCATAAAATACACACTCAATTTAATTTATGACATAAAACATATTGTAAAAAAATATAATATAATATAAATGGGTTAAACGGGTCAACCCGCCAACCCGACTGGGTCAGTGGCGAAGCTTGAGATTTCCGATCGAGGGGTCAAAAACGTATATACCCAAAAATTTCTATAAAACCGGGGGGTCAAAAACGTGTATACCCAAAAATTTCTATACGAAAACTACATGCTCTCCACTACTGAGCGAAAAGTTCGGTGGGTCGGTCGCCCCCTCCCGCCTCCACTATGCTACGCCCATGGACTGGGTTGACCCAACCCGACCCGTTTAGCTAAACGGGTTCGCGGGTGTCAATCTGAAACTGAACCGAACCTGTTTAGACTAAACTCAAACCTGCAAATTTCGTGTTAGGTTCGTGTCGTGTTTTCGGGTGTCGGAAATTCACACCCCACTTTTATGATCGTATTTAACACATTCATTTTTTATAAAATTTGGAATGTTTACTAATTGACTTTATGCATGTGTGTTTTTGCAGTTTCCATGGACAGAGATTCAAATTCTGCCAGTGCAATGGCATGCATTGGGTCTTGGACTTTTTGCTTCAATCATTGCACCTTTCGGTGGCTTCTTTGCTAGTGGTTTCAAACGAGCCTTCAACATCAAGGTGCAATACACCTTTTCTTCTTTGATTTCAAACTTCATATAATCAATTTTTTCGAGTATTATACATTTATACTTCTTATGGTTGGTCATATTACTATGTTAGAACAATTTCACGAAAATAGTCATGAGATACGCGACCACAAGTTCACGTATCAACTTCCACTCGTGTATTAAATATATTAATTTAATATGGGAAGATGAAAAGATGATACACTTATCTCATGGCTATTGGCTATTATCGTGTAATTGTTCTGATATGGCCATAGGGAGATATAACACACTCAGAAAAATGATTATTTTTCTTGATTTTCTCATATACTTAATTATTTATCATTCATTTTGTTTTAGGATTTCGGGGATAGTATTCCTGGACATGGAGGGATGACAGACAGAATGGATTGCCAGGTCAGCAAACAATAATATTAATAATAATACTTCATTTCTTTTTTAAACAAATTATGTCAAAATAATGAGATCTATTGTAACTTTGGGACACAGATGGTGATGGCCGTGTTTGCATACATCTATCACCAGTCGTTCATTGTAGCTCAAAGCGTGTCTCTTGGGATGATTTTAGATCAGGTATGTTACCCTACCCAACACATGTTTTAAAAATGTTGTATTTAATCAAAATGCGTAAGGTATTGACTTGGTGTTTTTTTTCAGATTGTGATGAATCTATCATATGAAGAACAAAAAGAATTGTACTCGAAACTTGGACAGATCCTCAAGGATCGAGAGTTTGGCGAATCATGAATCAGATCATCACAGATTGACAGTGTGGCGAATCATGAATCAGATCATCATGGATCGACAGTGTGGCGAATCATGAATAGTGTGTATTTGTATTCTTTGTCCGGACTATTGAAACTTGAATTTTCCTTAGATTTGTTAGACATGTACTTGTTGTACAGTGGTCAACTCTTTTGACTTTATTTTCTTTGGTTAGGATTATTATGCTTGTTGTAATCTACACATATTTGATCATCATAAGTGCAAACAGTTGATTAACATTATATCGTCTAAAGTGTATTCTTATATATTGAACACCCTAGATCCTTTTTCTTCCATAAAAAAATAAGATAATTAATGAAAGTAATGACCTTATAAATCAATCGCGTTGTGGTGACAGAACATCAAGAATGTGTATGCTAAGTAAGAGTTGAAGCCCATGAAAACATGCCAAAACGTGTGACCCTGTGGGTTAACGGGCTTACGGGCCAGCTGGATGTGTGAGTGCAGCAAAACCGATCAACTAACCAACACAAAACCACCAAGCAGAAAGGTATACAATTTGGCGGCCCGTTTGGCAGAGATGTCTTGTGTGTAGTATGTAATATGTGTACACTTGAAGAATGCACAATAGGCACAACATTACATAATGAACTTTGAACCTGATATCTAAACGGGTCACAGAATAAAGTGGTTACACTTGTTCACCATGTAATCAGAGTTCCCAAACATACCCTAAAGTGGTTACACTTGTTCACCGAGTATTTTAATTAGGTATCGCAAAGGGAGCTAGCTCTGTCCACCTTCTACAAGGAGGGTCATTGCCTTGCCACTAGTAATGGATAATGGTTTTAAAAAATCTAGTCATATCAGAGCTTGTTAGAGAATGAATGTAGTACGAGGTTTGTTATCGCCATTCCAGATGGCAGTTAGAATTCATCACCACTACAAATGGAGACGATTGCAACTACAAATGGAGATGAGTCAAGTCGTCGCCACTACAAATGGAGATGAGATGAGTTATTAGTGGCTTTCCTTACATTCCGACATGGCTATTGGCTAGATTTTTTAAAACCCATCACCATACCTAGTGGCGATGATCCTCCCTTATACAAGGTGATGAAGGATGTATATTCAACCCTCGAATGGGATCGGAACGTTGATGAAGAGTAGCGTCTATGAACTCATTTTCCAGGGAAATCCAAGATCATTCGTTTATATAACATCTTAGTTTTCATTGTATTTTTGTATTCGGATTCTTGTTATTTTATCTGTAAGATTATATTTTTATTTATTTATTTATTTATGTCCACATGAATTATAATTTTAGAAATTGTGAAAGTGACTAAAAGATCAATAAAAGTCAAACTGAAGCTTGAAATTGTCTAAACTCAAATTTGGTGCTTTAATATTCAACTTGTAGTTTAATATTGCCAAGTGAGTATGTTTATCCTTTTTAATTTAATTGAATTCCAATGACGTTGAAGTTGCAAGGGACATGGTATGGTGGTATGGTGGTAAGGTGTCTCTCCTCTATTCAAAAGTGAAGAGTTTAAATCATGCAAGGTGTATTTATATGTATAAGTATGTTTGTTGTTTAAAAAAAAGAGTAAACTGCCATTTTGGTCCCTGTGGTTTGGACACTTTTGCCATTTTAGTCCAAATCTCAAACTTTTTACATCTGGGTCCCTGTGGTTTGCATTTTGTTGCCATTTTAGTCCAAAACTCAAAATCCCTGATTTTTTACTGTTGAAAACTGATTATTCTGTCTTTTATTGCAGGGGCATTTTGGTCATTTTTAAATATAATTTCATTTGTGCAACCAGCAGATCAAATAAATCATCATCATCCCCAACATAATCACATCTATCTCTACCTCTCTTCTCTCTCTCTATAGCACCACCGCCGCCTCCGCCTCCTCCCCCCTCTCTCTCTTCTCTCTATATAGCACCACCACCACCACCGTTGTCCCATCCAACAGTCACACCCACACCTCCTTCCTCGTTTTCCGGTGATAGCGGCTCCGCAAATAAAACCCTGAAGTTGTCGATGATGAAGATGAACACCAGCAGCAGCAAACACCAGCCACCACCGCCCCCATCTGCCATCACCGCCCCCATCTCTCTACACCACCTCTCAATCCCGCCACCTGCCATCACCCACTCCCACCCCCACAACCACCGTCACCACCACCCACCTGCAACCACCAACACCACCATCCACCTGCCACCACAACCATCGTGAAAACCCCTCAAATCCGAAAACCCACCATGAAAAACCCTCAAATCCACCACCGTAACCACCCAAAATCCCCAAATATTTACTAGAAACAAAAACTCAAAATCCCCAAATATTCACTAGAAATTTCATAAAACACCCAAAATCCCCAAATACTCACATTATCAATTACCAGACGATGTATCCCTATCACCGGAGTTGCCGCCGTCACCACCTTCACCAAACTCAAAGCAAACCCAAACCCAAACCCGAGCCACACCATAACCACCTCCACTGCCGTCATCAACCACCCCCTTACATCATCAGCATAATCACCGTCCATCATCAGTCATCATCATCATAATCAGTCATCGTCAACCACCTCCTATTTACAGATCTGAAAAGAAAGAAGGATGGAGGAGAGATCTGTGTAGAGAGAGAGATAACTGAGAAAGAGAGAGTGTGTATGGCGGTGGACGGTGGTGATCTGTGGTGATGACGGTGGTGAACGGTGTAGAGAGAGAGAACTGAGAGAGAAAGAGAGAGTGGTGTATCTGTGTTGTTTTAGTGAGTGAGAGAGAGATCGAGGGTTATATATATATATATTATAATATATAATTAATTTTGTTTTAATTTATTAGAAGAGTAAAATCAGAATGACCAAAATACCCCTGCACTAAAGGACAAAATAATCAGGTTTCAACAGTCAAAATAGAGGGGTTTTGGATTTTGGACTAAAATGACAACCAAATGCAAACCACAGGGACCCAGATGTAAAAAGTTTGAGATTTGGACTAAAATAGCAAAAGTGCCCAAACCACAGAGACCAAAATGGCAGTTTACTCTAAAAAAAAAAAAGAAGTGAAAGCATTGAAAAACTGTCTCCATTATTGCCTTCATTGACATTAGCAAACCGTTAAAACTTGTTTCTTACTCTAATATACCGTTTGTAATTGTAAGATATCATCCAATTGTCCAATTGTGTCGTCAATTTGCAAGTTATTGTGCCAATGAGTTTGTGGTGGAGTGGTAAGGGAGAGATTTGGGTTTTCAAGAGACCCAGGTTCAATTCCTGCTTCCCCCATTAGTTTTCGGCAGCATTTGGTGAGGATGGGAAACTAGGCGAGTGGGCAGCGATCGCTCGTTTGATCCTTTGGGCAAGTGTTCACAGGCTTCTGCCCTAGGTGAAGGTTTTCCCCAGTTCAGAGGCGAGTGTATCCCGATGTGATAAATTTCGCCAATAACCCATTTAGAGGATTCGCTAACCGTTCAAAAAAAATTGCAAGTTATTGTGACCAACAAGTTACCTTTGAAAACCCATGTTATGCTCCATGTTATTTTGTTTGTAGAAACCAATTCCTTAATCGCTAGGTAGTTATCACTTCTTCGTTTTCGTATCATTAGTATTCACCCGAATCATACCTACAACCGATTTAATATATATGAATTAGTTTCAAAATCGTTTTGTTGCCGTTGACAAAAATCAAAATCATTTAGGAAAACCTTATTCTAATCTATGTAGAGTGTTATGGGGTTTTGGATTTTGTAAGACTAAATTGTAGACTTGTAGTAGACACTTCAATGTTTCTAGAAGCAAAAGGCTCATCACAATTCACTTTACTAGTAATAAGACCAGCGCGCGTTGCGGCACGGGTACATCGCAAATGTTGAACAGATTAGTACAAGCGTTATGTTCGAGTTTTTTTTTAAATAACAATATGAAAACGTTTCAATTGAACTCAATGTTACCTATATACTATTACGGTTAGATCAAAATGTAAAGTAAATCTTATACCGTATAATGATAACGTATTATATGTGACCCGGCTAACTTAAATTTATATCGTCAAGTCAAAATGTATTATATGCAATCCGATTCATACGTAGGAAATGTACACAATAAAACACGAAAGCATGTATCAAATATACAATGAGTGTACAAAATAAGAACAACTTAAAAATATTATAACTTATAAGCATTAAGATACATTTCCAAATGACTTTTGAGCGGTTTTAATTAGCCATTTTTTTGAATTTTATCTATTTAACTCGTAATTACTACCAACATATAACAAATCTGTAGCAAAAGGGAAGCGAAGATTTAATTTAAATTACTATAAATCAATATAATATAAATCAATTATTTAATATTTTAATTTCATTTTTTATTATCAACTAAGTTTATAAAATTTAAACCTAGTACCTCACGTAAGATTTAAACCTAGTCCCTCACATCCAAGACTGCTAAAAAAAGAAAACGATTTATAACACATATATAAATAAATTCAAAAAAATAAAATAAAATATTAAATTTAAACCTAGTACCTCACATCCAAGACTGCTTGAAAAAGAAAACGATTTATAACACATATATAAATAAATTCAAAAAATAAAGTAAAATATTTCATCAAACACTTGTATAGATGTATGTGATAAACTCGATCACACCTTAAGCTTCATGTATCCTAGTCGAAACACCAATTGGTTTCACAAAACCAAGAAACAAATACATGGGTCATAACAAGCTTAGGCCCATAAAGTAGCAAAACACCAGATACATGTTAATTAACTGGACTCTAAAAACCAAGAACAAATTGCATGTATTGGGTTTAAATTTGTCGGTGGCAAAGGCCACCAACTTTCTCCTTTAAGATGTTACTAGTAATGAGACCTGCGCGAGTTGCGGCGCGGGTACATCGCAAACATAGAACGAATTAGTCCAAACGCTACGTGATGTGTTAATCATATGAAAACGCTCATTTCAACGTATTCGATTGAACTCATTGTAACATATAGTTGCATTGCGATTTGATCAAAACATAAAGTAATCGAGTTTATACCGTACAATCATAACGTATTATATGCAACCCAACTAACTCAAATTTATACCCAAGTCAAAACGTATTATATGTGACCCGATTCATATGTAGGAAACATACAAAATAAACACAAAAGCGTATACCAAATTTACGTCGAAACGTAAAAATGGAAAGAAACGTAAATTACCAAAGTATAGGTAAAAAATGTAAGTTACAAAAGTATATGATAAAAAAGGAAAATTCTATGTGAATAAAATGCAAATTACAAAAGTATAAGCTAAAAAAAAGGAAAAAATATTAAAGTTAGGGGTTGATGGCAGCAACTTTGCACCGACTTTATACTTTCAGATATATAGTAATATAATATGTATGATTTTTTTATAACATGATGAAAAATTTAAGATACCATTCTTTATCCAAAATCAAACTCGTAAACTTAAGAGGTTTCTAGCATACAGATGATAATAAAATCTTTCAAAGAAACTAAAATTTGAAGTAATTTGATTTAAAATTTATTAAAAGATTTGGAATTGAAAGATTTGGATTTCATCAAAGGAATTGAACTTTGCATGAATTTGGTTGACAAAATAATAACGAAAGAATTGAAATCTATCATCGCCAGCTCCACAACTTATAAGTTAGTCTCTCCTCCCACTGTCACCACCTTCCTTGCACTAGTTTGTCGCTCGACTTGTTAGCCCCCTGTGATGGAGGCGAAGATTCCAATGAATGAACTCCTTCATGATTTGGAAGAGACATTGAGTTCTTTTAGAGGAAGGAACTTTAGGAAATTCATTTCATTTTCATTTATCCCTCAACCAAATATGTTAGAATTCAAATTCCAATCTCAAGCAAGGTTTTTTTTTTTTTTTTGTGTAAAAATATGGTTAAAAGTGAAATTTAGATTCCAATTCCTTTAAATTGCATTTAAGCAACCGAGAGTTGCAAACTATTTAGACATAATTATGGTTATTACTATTTGTGATAAGGTATAGAAAGAGATCCAACAATGATGAAGAGAGTGAGTTATTATTATTATTATTATTATTATTAATATTATTATTGTTATTATTATTATTCTGATAATTGTCAATAGAAAAGGTTAATATAACTATCGTCTATCAGTTTGATGAATACAGCCAAAATAGACGAGGAGTATGAGGATTCATCGTACGTAGACATGCTTTGTAGGTTCAAAGAACCTGGTCATACTCTTTGAGCCTCACGGTTTTAGTTTTCCACTTCTCTAGTGAAACTAACTAGCACACAAAGTAAGACAAAATTAACATATTGCTTAGAATATTATTTAATTATGAATTATTTTAAACTGGATATGTGCACTCACCCATTATTCTATCATTTTATACTGTAAGTACTAAGGGGGTACGGTGCGGCAAGAGTAGTCGGTAAAGGGGTTTACCGAATAGGTAAACCATTGCCTACACCCATTTTGCCGAAGAAGATGATGCCGTGCGGTGAGGGTATACCGAATCGGGGAGAGGGAGAGAGAGGGGGTTGTGTGGTGGGGTCCATGCCATCTCCAGTGGCGAAGCTTCGCCCCCCCCTCCCCCCATTTTTCCGAAACCGGGGGGGGGGGGGGTGGAAACGTATATACCTAAAAATTTTCTATAGGAAAGTACTATTCATAACACTACGCGTCGAAAAGTTCGAGGGGTCGGGCGCCCCCTCGGACGTAGCCTAAGCTGCGCCCCTGATCTCAACCAATCACACCTTTTTGTTTTTTTTTAAAGTTTACTACTTCACCAAATGTCTAACCATTGCCAACACTTTTCAGCATAGTTTAAACACTTTTCACTGATTGACGTGGCACACTCTGATTGGTTAATTTTTTAGTTTGTCACTCTCAAGTGTTTAACCACTCCTTACACCCTAACATGTTACCTACTAATTACACACTCTTGATATGATGAAGATTACTTTAAATACACATTACTAATTACTAATGTATTTACAACAACCTTTGTTAAGTATTAGTATTATCCGTTACACAACCATGTCTATGTTTTTAAGCATCAAGCCATTCATGGTAGCTTTCTTATATATCCACAGGGATTCTATTTGAGTGATAGAATATATCAGCAGTATTCGATTATTGTGAAAATGTTTAGCTACCATGTGACAACCCTCAAATTTACATGTAACCGTACAATCTATTAATGTTAATTAAAGTACCTGATGACTGTGCTGAATCATTTAACTGCTCTTTGATTACTGTGTTATGATTACATGTATTTGTTAACATACTAATAGTATACAGAAAAATTACTAAATAGTCCGGTATGCCTTCCTGAGTGTTGAAAATTAAAAACGTTACAAAAATATATATATAGGACACTTTTCGGATTAATTAAGCACTTTAACGGAACAATGTCAAACCGAACAACCGGACTTTACCCGGAACATAAAAATATTGCCAAAAACATTGTTATACTTTTCTGAGCTAGTTAGGGTCCTCGAATACCTTAACACCCGTTATATTATTAAACACACATTATACACTAATCATATCATTAGTTTTCAACCAAGTCCTAACTAGATCCTAACTTAACCATCACAAACCAACCCTTACCCCCCCCCCCCCCCCCTCTAGTTGACGGTCACCCCAAGGGGTGACCCACACCCATTTGCTTGATTATTTAATTGGCAAGTGTTGGATATCTAGGATACACATTGCATGTTGGTCATTAAGGAAGTTGGTCTATAAGTATGTTCATTAGTTAACCATTATCTCTCATCAACACAACACCCATCAACAACTCCTCCTTCCCTCTTGCTTATGTTCGGCCGGAACCCCCAACCATCATCCACCCACCATTCAAATCTTGTACAACCATTTCTTCTTACATACAAGGTGCAAGGTGACACACAAACAAACTCGGTGCTTTCGGAATCTCAAGGACCTCTCTAGATTTCTTTTATCCACCTCGTTTACGTCTTGTTTCTTCCCTAGCCTCGAGCTAGTAGTAAGTGCCTCTAAACATCATCTTGATCTTGTTTAAAGTGGTTAATAGTAGATGTAATGGTTAAAAATAAAAAAAACACACATGAACATGACTTAAAGTCTTGAACATAAGGAATAAAAGATGGATAAAGAGAAGTTATGTGTGTAAATCACGTAGATCTTGTGTTGTTATGATTCTTGATTGATTTTCTGATGATTTGATGGTTAATAGTGATGTTTGATGTTGTTGTGACCACTAAACATGTAACGGAATCAATCGAACACGAATTAGAAAGCTAAAGGCTGAAAACAGAATCTGTCCAAGCTTTTACAGCCAACTTCAGTTGGCTGTAAACAGGTCATAACTCAACGAAAAACTGATATTTTGAGTCTATAACGTGTTATTATGAAATACGGTTCTAATGGCACCGGAATCATAATTTTTGGACTCCGTTTACTATTTTTAAAGTGTCGTTTCGTAACAGCAGCTAGAGCTGCATTTTTCTGCTGAAAATATGCATTTTTTTTGGCATAACTTGAGTTCTGTGTAGAGTTAGATCATGAAACTTGTACTGTAGATGACCACCGATGTATTTGTAATTCTCTCACTGGAATTTCGTAAATCGGACTCTCGATGAATTTTAAATAAATTATTCCGTGGACTGTGGTCAGAAAAAGATAAATCTGATTTCAGTCCGGAAAATGAATTTTTATAAAATATTGGTAATGAACTGGACCCCGATATTTTTACACAATAATATTTGGATCATTTAAGACGTTCTGTAAAAATTTGGGAATTTTTGGAATAAGTTAACTATTTTATTAAAATGTCCGAAAACAGCCCGGTTTTGAATATTAATGCTGAAAAGACATAAGTTGTAATTTGCATGTCTAAATGTCGGGTAGGTTATCTGTGAATGATATAACATGTTATATGTGTTATGTGCATTATCGTATGTTTGTTTATGAGTGGGGAATGGATGGGAAACTTATATGGGCATAAACCGTTAAAGTGATGCATGTTATGTGATAGATAAGTGTAGGAACTTTGTGCGCTATTTGAAAACAACTAAATGACTACCTGGTAATCATATTAGTACGTGATTGACCAACCTTGATTGTTAGCTATTTGTAAGAGTCAAACCGAGCAACCGAGGTGAGTTCACACTTTTCTACAAAGCATGGTAAATTCCCGGTGGGAATGGGTACAGGAATAGGGATTCCTCGTCCTTTGGGACGCGTTCAGGAATGTGAATTCCTCGTCCTTGAGACGTGTTCAGGAATGTAAATTCCTCGTCCTGTTGGGACGTATTAGACTTACTGGACTAGAACTCTATCAGCGAAGTCCCTCCCTTTTTGTATCGACTTAATCGCCGAGGCTATGGCGAGCGGGTCATTAGTTAATAGCGCTATTAGGTTTAACAAACCGCACACCGTGCCAGTTGGACGGGTGTGTACTAATGGACTATGGCACGTCGGTGATGACAGACACCGACGCTAGGGCACAATTAATTTTCGTTAGTAGTAGATATGATAAACGAGTCTGGTAGTTTAAAATTATGGGGTATGTTGGGATTGAACCCTATCAGAGGAACAGATAATTAAAGCCAAAACTGGATCAGAGCAGTGGATCCAGAATAAGCAGACGATTACAGTTGGTTCATGCAAATCTCTCCCCTTGAAAGTGGTTTCATATCTGCTGACCTCCTATCTGCTGATCTTACTAAGTGCTGACCTACAACTGCTGCCTTACATCTACTGCCCAATGTCAAAGACTGATGAAAGAACAAAGCTCTGCTGAGTCTATCTACTGCCTTGAGTCAAGTACTGCTGATCCGGACAAGCACTGCTGGGTTCACAGCAGTGGAAGGATGCAGCAGCTGTTTAAGTGTCTTTTATGTAATGAATTGTAATAGCAGTAGTTAGTACATCAGTGTTTGTATTGATCAGAGGTTAGAGTTTGTTAGGAGGTTAGATGTTACTTTCATGGTGACGTCAGCTAAAGATGCTCAGTGGTTTGCAAGTGCCTATAAATAGTTCAGTACTTTGTACTGTTCTATTAGCTCTTTCACAACATCGTCTTCTTTGCACGAACAAACTACTGAGCTCTGGCTGAGGGGGAGTTTGCATTCATTCATCAATCATTGTAATCGTTGTTGAATCAAATTCAATCTTTCGATTCATTGTGTAAAGATGTTTGATTAAAGTATTACTCTCGTTTGATTGTATGCAAAGTTTGTTTTCATCTTAATTCCGCTGCACAACTCTTTCATTTCCATCTTAATTTCAAACGAAAATACAATCAAAAACAAACTCAGATCCAACAATTGGTATCAGAGCTTGGACAGTCAAATTTGATTTAACAATCATTTTGACGTAAATAGTTCAGCTCATAACAGTTGATACTGATCGTTTGTTCGTCCGTTGAAAAACAGAGCAAGGAATAATCACCATTAAAGTTGATTTCTCAGTGTCTGTAAAACAACAAGAATGACGTCACAATCTCAGGATGATAAAAACAACATCGGCTCACTTTTTAAACCACCTATGCTAAAAAGAAATGAGTACAACATCTGGCAGAGAAGGATGGGTCACATCTTTGCTCAACAAAGCACAGGTTGTTGGAGGTCTGTCATTTATGGTCCCCATGTTCCTTCAGTGCCAAGCGCTGAAGATGCTAAAAAGTTCGTTCCAAAACCAGTTGAAAATTATACCGAAACCGATTTTCAAAAGATCGAACTAGATGCTAAAGCTTTTAGCATCATAGCATCAGCGCTGCCCAATGAGATATATGCTGGACTGTTACACTGTAACAGTGCCAAAGAATTATGGGACGCACTTAAGGAACAGTTTGGGGGAACTGAAGAAGTCATAGAAAACAATAGGGAAATCCTGAACCAACAGTATGAAACATTTTTCTACGTTAAAGGTGAATCACTAACGCAACAATTTGAGTGTTTTAGTTGTCTCATCAGTGAACTGAGGCTTGTTAACACCACTTTTACAAACTCAACTCAAAATAGCAGGTTCCTCAGGTCACTGCCAGAAAAATGGGACACTATAGCTTTTGTCACCCGAAACTCACCTGAATTCAAGGATCTGACCTTGACCCAACTCCACGGTCGACTCCTGACCTACGAAAGGGAGTTGAACCAGAAAAGGAGGTTACAAGATTCAGGAAAAGTTACCGATGATTACACTTTCGGTAATACTGCTCTTCTGGGTCAAGAAGAATCTGGGAGCAGTGGTAAGGACCAGGGTTATGATCACTTCATTGACATAACTGCTGGTGCAAATTTCAACAACCCTGATCCTCACTCTACTAGTTATGCATTCAATGCAAATGAAAACCAGATGTCAGATAATCTAAGCTTTGAACTCAATGATTTACAACATTTCGATCCCACTGACTTAGAGGAAACGGACATCCTGCACCAACTGGCTTTGCTAAGTGTTAGAACTAGCAAATTTTACAAGAGAACAGGGCGAAAATTCCCAAGTTTGCATGGGAATCTAAGGGTTGGGTTGGATAAATCGAAAATCAAGTGCTACAAGTGTAATAGGTTGGGACATTTCGCTAGGGAATGTAGGAGTCAAACTACTGGTCCCATAATTACTCATCCTAGCTCAAATCCTAGACCTCAAAACCAAAGCACTGTGCACTATGCCCAGTATACCCCAGCAGCTCAAGTGAACACTGCTCACTATGCTGCTGCCCCTGTGCCAGTACACTATGTCCAAACTACTGTTCCACAAATCCAATATGTTCAAACCCCTGCTCCACAGGTACAAGTGCAACCTGTTGCACCTCAAACCACTGCTCCAGCAGCAACACAACCAGATCAACAAAGTTTTTTTCACTCAAGGGTTTGTTGACTGGAGCAGTATGCCTGAAGATCTTAGTGATGAAAATTTTGCACTCTATGCTTCTAATGATTCTTATCATGATGAGTTTTGTTTAATGGCATTAGAGTCAATACAGGAGGGGGTTGAAAATGAGGAGGAACAGCAGAGTTTTGAAACAGTGGAAGAGGTGACTGAAGCAGTGGTTACTGCTGTGGCTGGTGAAATACTGTTGGGAGAAAGTTCAGGTACCCTGATTGAAACAATGACAGATCCATGGTCCATAGAGGATAAAGAAGAAGAGAAAGAAGAAAAGGCTGGTGAAAAGAAGGTAAAAGCTGATGATGATGAAGATCATCAATGTGATTGTGCAATGATGGCAGCTGCCAAGGTATCTCCTCAAGTTCTTGAAAAACTGTGTTCTGACAATTGCATAATTGCTTTTGCTAACATCAAAGAGGTGAATGAAAACCTTCGGGATAAAATCTTGACTGATGAGGTCAAATTTGAAAAGTCTTTAAAAGAACTTAAAAACAAATTGACTGAAAAGGAAAAAGAAATCAGCTGTCTAAAAGAAGAGCAAAGCATCACCAAAACCCAACTTCAAACTATGGTAGAAAAATACCAAAGTTGCAAAAAGGAGTTGGAATCCACCCAGATTACTTGTGAAAGATGGGTGGAATCCTGCAGAGGATATGAGGTGATGCTTGCTAAACAGATTGAAAGTAATGTGAAATTTGGGGTTGGGTATAGAAAATATGATGATGAACACATTGCTTGTGAAAAATCTGTTCAAAACTCTGATGTAACCACTGAGTTCATCCCCACAAACAAGAATGGCCAAGAAGTGAAAATCACTGACAAACTTGGTAACAAAATCACACTTGGCAGAACAAGGAGTTCCTCAACTTTTGAAGAACTTGAAAAATATCAGTTTAAACCTACCTGGTCTGACGAGTGTGATATTCTTGAAAATTTCAAGCCAATGGACTTTACATCAACTGATGGTGTTAAAGCTCCAAAAGCTAAAGTCATACCTCTCAAGGACATCCCAGCAATGGTTAAAACCTCTGCTGCAAAGGAGTCTGAAAAGAGAAAGAAGAAAGAAAAAATTGACAACTTGTTTTGTGAATTCTGTGAGAAAAGGAATCATCCAACAAAAGACTGTTTCCACTTGAAAGCTTATGATTTAAACAAGACAAGTGTCATTGTTTCAGCAGAAAGTTGCATTGTTTGTGGTAAAACAAACCACAAAACTCAAGCATGTGTGTACCTCAAAAACTTTGATGTGAAAAAGAATGAGTACATGGCTAAAACATCCTTGAGTCCATCATCATCATCCTCATCATCTGTCAAATTCACCAAGAAACAACCACTGTTTGTGCCAGTTCAAACAGCTGTTACAAAACAGCTGAACCAAACATCTGTCAAAAGAGATGTTCAGGTTACTGATGCACCCCCTGCCAATCAGTTCAGAAAAGGCAGAGAAAAACAGTCTTACCAAAGGATTCCTCACGTTTATGAGGCCTACAAAAGGCCCTCTAAACCTAAAGTGAACAAGCATCCTTTTGGTTACCAGCAGATGATTGGTCAGGACCCACAACAGTGGTTAGAGAAACACTGTCCTAAAACAGTTCAAACTCCTGACCTAACCACTGTCCATCATTCTGCATCCATCCCAGACACTGTTGAGACCCCATCCAAAGCCTTGTTAGCTTTGGAGACCTTAATGAACTAATCCTTTTACTTCATGTGCAGGGAGCTTCTGCATGCTTTGATAGTCTTTGGTATGTAGATAGTGGAGGCTCCAGGCACATGACAGGATGTAAAGCCCTCCTCAAAGACTTTAAAATCCATGGAAGGGTTAAAATATCCTTTGGGAATAATAGTAAAGGAAAAGTTCTGGGGTCGGGTACAGTGGAGTCTGGAAAAGTAAAATTTGAAAATGTCAATCTAATAGACAATCTAAAATTCAACCTTCTGAGTGTGTCCCAAATGAGTGACAAGGGATTTGGGTCATTCTTCACAAAAGACTGTTGTAGGATTGTTGGACCAGAAATGGTCAAAAAGATTGAAGCAATAATCAACTCTGGTCAAACTAAACTTGCTGCTCAAAGAAGTGGCAATGTTTATGTTGTTGACATGTCAAAAGAGTGTCCCAGAGCTGATGCCTGTCTGTTCTCAGCTGCCTCTAACAAAGAGACAGAACTTTGGCACAGAAGGCTGGGACACACAAATCTTAAGACAATCACAGAAATTTCAAAAAATGGTTTGGTGAGAGGCCTACCACAAAAATTGTTTTCATGTCCTAAACATTGCATTTCCTGTTTAAAAGGAAAACAACATAAAAGTTCTTACAAGTCCATTGAAGAGTCCAAAACAACCCAGTGTTTGCAAATGCTACACATGGATTTGTTTGGCCCAGTTCAAGTCATGAGCCTCAAAAAGAAAAGATATTGTTTGGTTATTGTTGATGACTTTTCTAGGTTCACATGGACTTTCTTTTTGCACTCAAAAGATGAAATTGCAGGCATTTTGCAAGACTTTGTAATACAGGTTGAAAAGCAATTTGACCTTCCAGTGAAAAGCTTCAGGAGTGACAATGGCACAGAATTCAAAAATAGGGAGTTGGATGCCTTCTGTGTGAAGAAAGGGATTGTAAGGCAGTACAGCATCCCAAGAACACCAGAGCAGAATGGGGTAGTGGAAAGGAAGAACAGAACTCTGATTGAGGCTGCCAGAACCATGCTTGCAGATTCAGGTTTGCCATTAACTTTCTGGGCAGAGGCAGTAAACACTGCTTGCTATGTTCAGAACAGAGTTTTAATAAACCCCAGGCACAAAAAGACTGCCTATGAAATTCTGTATAAAATTAAACCACTGATCTCATATTTCAAAGTGTTTGGCTGCCCATGCTTTATTTTGAACTTAAAAGATTCCATTTCAAAATTTGCAGCCAAAATTGATTGTGGTTATCATCTGGGATACTCAACCACTTCCAAGGCCTACAAAGTGTTCAATACACGGACCAAGGCAGTGGAGGAGACTTTGAATGTTAAGTTCAATGAACCCTCATCAATGAAAATCCCAGCAAACCCTGCAGATCTGTTTGATCTTGAAAAATTCACTTTTGAAAATACTGCTGTCAAGACTAACAGTGCAGGTCCATCAGAGGATACAACACCAGACTATGGGTATGAAATCATCATCCCTCAAAGGTCTGCCACAAAGGGAAAAGCACCAGCTGTTCAAAACAGTTGTCAAAGCTCAACCACTGCTACCTCAACAGTTGTTGACCAAAGTAGCCCATCAACCACTGCTTCCACATCCTCAAACACTGTTGACAAAAGTCCTCAAACAGTGGATAAAAGTCAGCAGTTGTCCACTTCATTACCTCCTATACCACCACCTTTTGAAGCCACTGCTGGATCATCAAAGTCCCCAGCAGTGGTTAGCTCAGATGATACACATTTTCAGACTTCACCAACAAATGCCATTATACCATACCAAGGAGATTTAATCTTCTTGAGATCCCATCCACCTGATCAAATCATTGGCAACATAAATGAAGGGGTGCTCACAAGAAGCCAAACCCAAAACATTTGTCTTTTTGCTGGTTTTCTATCACTCCATCAGCCAGTCAAGTACCAAGAGGCACTGAAAGACAACAGCTGGGTAGAAGCCATGCAAGAGGAGCTCCAACAGTTTAAAAGACAACAAGTATGGGAGCTTGTACCACTGCCAGAAGAGGTTAGTCCCATTGGCACAAAGTGGGTCTTCAAGAACAAAACTGATGAAAGGGGTATTGTTGTCAAGAATAAAGCCAGGCTTGTGGTTCAAGGTTACAGACAGGAAGAGGGGATTGATTATGATGAAACATTTGCCCCTGTTGCAAGATTGGAAGCCATTAGACTGTTCCTGGCCTTTGCTGTCAACCACAATATGAAGGTGTTTCAAATGGATATCAAAAGTGCTTTCCTCTATGGTACAATTCAAGAAGAGGTATATGTTTGTCAACCTCCAGGTTTTGAGGATCCATTTTATCCAGATCATGTCTACAGGCTAAACAAAGCCTTGTATGGCCTGAAACAAGCACCAAGGGCCTGGTATGAAACTCTTTCCAACTTCCTACTCTCAAATGGTTTCAAAAGAGGTACCATTGATAAAACATTGTTTTTAAAATGGAGAGGAAAGGATTTAATGATTGTCCAGATTTATGTGGATGACATTATTTTTGGAAGCACATGTAACTCAATGTGTGAAGAGTTTAGAGAACTCATGACAGCAGAGTTTGAAATGAGTGCAATGGGTGAGCTGCAATGCTTTCTTGGTCTCCAAGTCCAGCAATTGCAAAATGGAACTTTCATTCATCAAAGCAAATATGCTAAAGAACTTTTAACCAAATTTGATATGAATGATTGTAAACCATGCAGCACACCCATGGCAACAAATAAGCTGGTCATGTCTGATGAAAAGGATGAGTTGATTGACCAAACACTTTATAGAAGCATGATTGGGTCCTTATTGTACCTAACTGCATCTAGACCAGACATCATGTTTGCAACATGTGTCTGTGCAAGAAGTCAATCAGCTCCCAGAAAATCAAATCTCATTGCTGTAAAAAGGATCTTCAGATACATAAAAGGTGCTCCCACACTTGGTATCTGGTATCCAGCTAATGGGAACATCAAGCTTTCAGGTTTCTTAGACAGTGACTTTGCTGGATGTCACACCACAAGGAAGTCCACATCAGGAGGGTGCCAGTTTCTAGGTGATTGCTTAGTTTCATGGCAAAGCAAAAAGCAAGCAGCTGTTTCAACATCCACTGCTGAAGCTGAATACATTGCTGCTGCAAGCTGTACAGCCCAACTCCTGGGGCTTCAAAATCAGTTACTGGATTTTGGTATCACTGCCTTAAAGACACCACTCATGTTGGACAGCCAGGCAGCAGAAAATATCATCAAAAATCCAGTTTCCCACTCAACCACCAAACACATTGACATCAGACATCACTTTGTGAGGGATTGCTATGAAAAAGGTTTGATTTCTCTGCATCATGTCCCAACTAAAGACCAGCTGGCTGATGTGCTCACAAAAGCACTTGATACAGCCACTTTTGAAAGTTTGGTCTCTAGGATTGGGATGCTGAACATGGAATAACAAGCAACATCTTGTTTTTCTATGAATAAAAGCAACAAAATGTTTTCAGAAAATCAAAACTCCATCCTTAAAAATAGCTAAAAATGATATTTTTCATTAAAATCCTTAAAAGTCTGCCATTACCCACTGATTGTTCAAAAGTCTGCTCTAATTCAAAAGTCTGTCCACTGCTGAAAGTCAACCCCTGCTCTCTCATTCCTTTGATAAACTCTGTTGTTCAAAAGCAGTGTCTTATCCACTGATAGTGAAAATCATCCACTGCTTTCATACCACTGCCTTCATCAGTCACTTTCACAAAAGTACTATCCTTCACTTTCACCAGGGGTTGTCACGTGGGCAGTACATATTGGTCAGACTTTTTGTAACGGCTGCCACCTCAGCATTCACTTCCTTCCCTTTAAAATCCCCCATTCACCACCAAAACAGGGTTTTACTGTCGAATTGAATTCTTAAAAATTCTCTTCTCAAAGCAGTTTTTCATCTCATTTCTTCACAAATTTCTTCGATCAATCATCTTCAAAATGACAAAATCAAAGAAATCTGCAAAACCCTCATCCAAATCATCATCGAAAACAGCCTCTCAAAAGGCAATCTCCACTGAAATCCCATATAAACCATCTCACAATCTCCTGGGTCTTCTCACAAAACCAGGAACCTCCAAAGTGTTCGATTCCATCATTGACATCATGGCAAAATCAAAGTACAAAACTTTGTTCACCGCCGATGCACCAATCTATTTGGCGACTCAAAGGGAGTTTTGGAAGAATGCAACCCTTGAAAAACAAGGAGACACTGCAACCACCATAAACTCTTCTATAAAGGGTAAAGCTGTCCAAATCACGCCACAATCCATTTCAGAGGTCTTTCAACTCGGTGATCAGGAAGGTAAAATTTCTTTCACTAAAAACGAGTTACAAACTGACTTCATTGAGAGAGGGTATGAAGCCACAATGATGAAGAAAATTACCTTAGAAAAAGGTTATTTTCCGTCTGCAACCAGATTTTTATTTCATACCCTCCTACTATGTGTTTCAAACAAAACCACTTCTTTCAATGAAATCCCTTTAAAGATTCAAAATCTGGGATATGCAATTCTTCAAGAAGAAAATTTTAACTATTCTCGGGAAATTTTTAAAGATTTGGTTAATAATGTTGAAACAAAATCATTCTTACTGTTTCCAAGGTTTTTAAGTTACTATTTTGCAAAGAAATTCAGTAAGAATGATTTAGCTATAATAAACCAAGGTGATTCTACTCAAATAAACAGTTTAACAACTGAAACTTTTTCAAGAATGTTAGCACCTTGCAAAACACAAGCAGAGGTGCCTGAGCAGATTTTAGCAGTTACAACTGCTCCTCAGGTATCTGCTGCTGAGCCCACTGCTCAAGGTGATCAAAGCAGCAGCACAACTGCTTTGAAACCCACACCTACTATCTCCAAAAAGCCAAAAAGAAAAACTCAAAAACCCACAAAACCCATCAAAAAGGCAACTCTGGAGGATGAGATACCAGAGCTCCTGCCTGTGACAACACAAATGTCACAAGAAACCACTGCTGCTACTTCCTCACAGCAGTTGGTACAAATATCTCAACCCATAACCACAACTCCTCCTGCTTATTCACAAAAAGAACAGGTTGTACAAATAGGGTCTCCACATCATGATGCTCTGGAAACACTCGTTTCTATCATCCACAGCTCAATAACCGAGGCAACTCCACTTTCTACACCACCCTTCACATCCACAATTCCCCCACCAACTAAACTGCTGTTGGATGCAATTGATTTGAACCAGGCATTAACCAGTCCTTCTCAATCACCTATCCATGAGAATATGCCTCAACCACTGACTGGGTCTGCTGTATCAATCTTTGCTAACCCACCAACACAACCTGAGGAGGTTAGACCCCTTGAGTTACAAGTAACTCTTGGTGGTAATCCAAGTGAAGCAGCCACTACAATTGTTACACCCACTGGGTTACATTTGGACAGTGGTTACATTAATAAGACTTCCTTGGAGGCAATTCCTTTGATAGCACCTATGTCAACCACCAGTGGATTTATTTATCCTACTGGCAACATCAAACGGTTGTCAAGTGTTGAAGGAAGAAGACCCCAGTACCAAGACAAAGGGGCATCAGTGGTTAATGTTTGGAGTATACTCCCTACATCTACCACTGATAAAACCACTACTAGTGGGAAATCAGATGATCCCCTTAACTTGGGTGATGGTTTAAAGTACCAGAAATTGACGGATCGTATTGCAAAACTTGATTACTCTGTTGCAGAACTCAAAGATATGCTACAACAGGTGTTACAAGTTCAGAAGGTACAATCAACTGCTGTTCCACCTCAAGCACCTGCTCCACAAAGGGCACCTGCTACAAACGAGCTCTGGAATCTATTTCAATCTTTTCTCCAACAACAAGCACAATTAGCAGATCAGCAACATGAAAAACATGTACAACAGCTGAGAAATGCAATGGAGTCAAGGTTCAAGAACACTCAGGCTGATTTAAAGGCTCTCAAAACTCAGATCTTGCACACCACTGGCAATGCTCCTCCAAAAGTCCGCTACATTTATCAAATCCCCGAAGATAATGCCAAAAAGGGGGAGAAAATTAAGGAGTGGAAAAAGAAGGGTATAGAGGATGGTCTCTATCTTGAACCAGAAAATTCAAACATGACCAAAAAGATCCCTTTGCCAGATGGCATCAAGAAAATTGATGTGACAACAAATGCACTAGCAGAAGCAGTTGCAAGTGTGAAAAGGGATAGAGAGGCCAAAAGGAAAGCCAGGGTGGACAGAATGGATCATCCAGATCAGGGTACTTCTGGGTCAAAGGATCATGAAAATCCTGTTGAGGAAAAGAAGAAGCCTACTAGAAAAGTGAGGCAACCCAAATCCATTCCAACCAGACATTCAAAGTCTGCTCAAAAACCACCATACAAAACAGCTGATGCAACAGGAGTTACAAAAACTACTGCTTGCCAAACAGTTGTTCCATCAACACACACCACTTCAACACACACAACATCCACTGCTTTACCATCATCACCACCAAAAACAACACCTGCTGACATACAGCAGAAGACAGCAGATGTTATAACATCTGTTGTAATGACAACAGTGGTTGAAACACCAGTTGTTTCAACAGCTGTTAGTCAACCACAATCCACTGCCACTACATCTACCACCACTGTTCCATCCAAAACATCATCAGTCCCTCCTACAAAAAGGAGAAGACTAATTCTCAAAGATGATGACAATTCACCACCACAAACATCTTCAAAATCTTTAGCACTTGTCACAATTCCAAAACCTGTTCCTCTCTCTTCAGTTAAAATGTACAAGCCCTTACCTCCTGCAGGTGTTCAATTTCCTCTTGAATTAGTAGCTGTTAGAGAAGAAATAAAATCTTTTTACTTTGAGGATGACCCTGCCAAACGGAGTTTGCCATCAATAAAAGGATATCCCTGGCCTAAAAATGTTGATGAATATTTGGAAATCAAGGCCAAGCAAGCAGAGGATATCTCAAAGAAAAACACACAAGGGAAATCTGATAAAGAAATTGCACAGAGAAGTCAATATTTGCTCACACAAGTCAGATCCCTAGAGCAATTTGCAAAAAATGTTAGTCAACAAATTTCTGAAAAAGCAGCTGATACTCTGAAGAAAGACTACATTGAAAGCATCATGGCTCACAAGAAGTACAAAGGAGAGAGATACATGTACAAAGAGTGGACTATTCATGAACTTGAAAACGAAGCAGCACGAATTCAAGACATGATAAAAAGGAAAGTCACTCACCCTCCTCCTAACTGGGCAAAGTTTAGAAAGAATGCACCTGACAAACAGGAAGAGCTGAGGAGAATAAAAGAGGAACTGGTAGCAGCTGATTATGGAAACAAAAGACAAGTTGCTAGATGGAAAGAAGATGTGGTCAGGGCTACTTACAAAAAGTTGGAACAATTAAGAAAGAAAGATCCCACAGTTCCTCAAAAGCCTGACTATCCTGAAGCAGCGGTTTCAAAAAGACCATCAAAGCTGCAAATCAGGAGATCCACAGCTCCAGTTGGTGCTGCCATCTACAAAAGAAGGCCACAGAAACAGTTGATTGCTGAAACCATCAAAGAGTTAATGGAAGGTGAAGACCTTGGAAAAGAGGGTATAAAGAAAATGATCATGGAAACTCTTGGTTTGGATCAAACTGCAAGTACTACTCAGCCAGTCATGAATAGGCCAGCCTCTCCAAATACTTCTGCAAATAAACATCTCCCAAGAAACCCACCAGGCTCAAAAATACAAAAGTGGGAAACTGACAAACAGACCTGCGTATTGACTTTGCTCAGGTCTGGTGGAGAAGTGGAGAAAATATCAAGGGAACAAGCTCTTGGCCTGAGTCTTGAAGATTTGGAGGATCCCCTTGATCTTCCACTTAGCAGGGATGATGAAGATACAAATGCCCTAGACTTTGAATTACAATTTAAAGGTCAGATAAGGGAACTGTTGATGAGGAAATAAAGTCTTCCACAAATAATGAAGAGTTTTGGCATTATCTGTTCCAGGGGGAGATTGTTGGGATTGAACCCTATCAGAGGAACAGATAATTAAAGCCAAAACTGGATCAGAGCAGTGGATCCAGAATAAGCAGACGATTACAGTTGGTTCATGCAAATCTCTCCCCTTGAAAGTGGTTTCATATCTGCTGACCTCCTATCTGCTGATCTTACTAAGTGCTGACCTACAACTGCTGCCTTACATCTACTGCCCAATGTCAAAGACTGATGGAAGAACAAAGCTCTGCTGAGTCTATCTACTGCCTTGAGTCAAGTACTGCTGATCCGGACAAGCACTGCTGGGTTCACAGCAGTGGAAGGATGCAACAGCTGTTTAAGTGTCTTTTATGTAATGAATTGTAATAGCAGTAGTTAGTACATCAGTGTTTGTATTGATCAGAGGTTAGAGTTTGTTAGGAGGTTAGATGTCACTTTCATGGTGACGTAAGCTAAAGATGCTCAGTGGTTTGCAAGTGCCTATAAATAGTTCAGTACTTTGTACTGTTCTATTAGCTCTTTCACAACATCGTCTTCTTTGCACGAACAAACTACTGAGCTCTGGCTGAGGGGGAGTTTGCATTCATTCATCAATCATTGTAATCGTTGTTGAAACAAATTCAATCTTTCGATTCATTGTGTAAAGATGTTTGATTAAAGTATTACTCTCGTTTGATTGTATGCAAAGTTTGTTTTCATCTTAATTCCGCTGCACAACTCTTTCATTTCCATCTTAGTTTCAAACGAAAATACAATCAAAAACAAACTCAGATCCAACAGGGTAGCTCCCCACGGCCGGAGTGCCGGGCTGAATAGCCAGGGAAGGTGAAAATGGGATGGTTAACTAATAAACGTTTTCGAACTATGGGGTGACCCCCACGGCTAGATAGCTGATTAAGATTAAACTACGTTTTTGGAAACAACTCTAAAATGGACAACCAACCGTGAACTCACTCAACTTTGTTGTTGACTCGTTGCTACATGCTTTGCAGGTCGTTAGATGCTCTTGGAGCTTGCAGGAGGAGAAGGTTGTTGTGGAATATGTCCCGTGTTAAATATTTAATCTGTGTGAACTTATTAAACCTACGTTTTGGACTTTAAACTTATGAACTATGAACTTATGTTTTGAACTTACGTTTTATGCTTCCGCTGTTTAAACTGAACATGGTTAACTAGCTTTGGTCACCAATCGTATTGTGGTTGGTCTTAATTACTTAATTACGTTGTTCAATATGATTGGTGGCTCGATCCTGGTCATGTCATGCCTCCAAGCGGTGACGCTCCGCATGGTGGATTTTGGGGGTGTGACAGATTGGTATCAGAGCCATTGGTTATAGTGAACTTGGTTTTAAAAAGGGAAAAGTTTGTGATAAAACTAGACTATAACCGGTACAGTGCTCAACGATCTACAACGACGCTTCGGTCCACGTGCAAGACTCGACACAATAAGTGGTATGATTTATGTTATATTGTTGGTTAGATAGTTCACACTGTGCATTAGTTAACGTGATAATTGCTATTTGAACCTTGTGTGCTTACTCTCTACTGTCGTCCCACACTTATGCACTTTCGCGACACTTTTCTCACTTACGTTGCTTCGTTATGAAGATCATGAGCGGACGCGGAGGACGTATCAACCTCACTCAAGCCCAGTTGACGGCTTTGATCAATGAACGAGTCGCTGAGGCACTCGCAGCTAACCCTGCAGGAGGTATAACCTGACATACCAACCCATCTTAGGATGTTTAGATCCTACCTTCGCAAACCAACACTCGTGCTTAACCTCATCTTTTATTCTCGCGCAACAGGTCAACATGCTCAGCCGCCTGTGTGCACGTTCAAGACTTTTATGGACTGTCGTCCTAGTACTTTCAGTGGCACTGAAGGGGCCGTTGGACTCCTCCACTGGTTCGAGAAGCTCGAGTCGGTCTTCGAAATGTGTGAATGCCCTGAAGATCGTAGGGTGAAGTATGCTACTGGTACTCTTGAAGGGGTAGCGCTCACGTGGTGGAACGCTCATGTTCAGCTACTGGGGTTGGTTGCTGCTAATGCCACCCCATGGAATGACTTCAAGGAACTGATCAAGGAAGAGTACTGCAGTCGTGATGACATCCATAAACTAGAGGTGGAATTTTCCAACCTGAAGATGACGGGGTCTGAGATTGAGGCGTATACGAAGAGGTCGAATGAACTGGCCATCCTGTGCCCTACTATGGTGGACCCCCCATCAAACGTATTGAGCTTTACCTTAAGGGCCTTGTACCCGAGATTCAGAGTCACGTGACTTCGGCTAACCTGGGTACCATTCAACAAATCATCAAGTTGGCTCATCGTCTCACCGACCAGGCGGTGGAGCAAAACAGGCTACCCAAATGTAACAGTGCCACAACTGCTCTTGATGCTCCTAGCGATAACAAGCGAAAATGGGATGGGAATTCCAGTAAAGGTTCTACTTCAGCTCAGTCCTAGCAGCGAAAGACAGATGAGTACAGGAGCCCCGGTCAGCAGTCTTCTGGAAATCAAGGTCAGGGTGGATACAAGGGAAATCACCCCAAATGTAATCGCTGTAACTTGCACCACAGCAGGCCATGTGGTAAAGGCAGCTGTCATCGATGCAACAAACCTGGTCACGTTGCAAGGGATTGCAGGAGTCTGCGTCCGGCGAACCAGAATCGACAGCAACAGCAAGCCCCACCAAATCAACGCCAGCAGCGGCAACAACAAGGTAACAACAAAGGGTGTTTTCAATGTGGTGCTGAGGGCCATTTCAAGAAAGACTGCCCCCAGCTAAATCAGAACCAGAACAACAACAATCAGGGGAACGGAAACGGCAATGGGGGAAACAACAATGGTAATGGTGCAAGGGGTCATGTTTTCATGCTAGGTCAGGGTGACGCAAGGAACGATCCCAACGTTGTGATGGGTAAGTTTCTTCTGGACGACTTCTTTGTTACTGTTTTGTTTGATTCGGGCGCTGATACTAGTTATGTGTCTTTAAAAGTTAGTCAAATGCTTAAGCGTACTCCAACACCTTTGAACACCAAACACACGGTAGAACTAGCTAACGGTAAAAGCCTTGAGGCCACGCACATAGTTAAGGGTTGTAACCTTGTCTTAGCTGGTCAGACTTTCTCTATCGATCTTATTCCTATCGTTCTGGGTAGTTTTGATGTCGTTATTGGGATGGATTGGTTATCTCATCAGCAAGCGAAGATTGTTTGCAAGGAGAAAATTGTCCGCATTCCTCGTTCTGGTAAAGAGCCCCTCGTGATTCATGGCGACAAGAGTGGTGCTATCGTAGGCATTATCTCTTTTCTTAAGGCCCAGAAGTGTTTGCGAAAGGGCCACACTGCCATTCTAGCACTCGTTACTGACACATCAACGGAAGAGAAGAGAATTGAAGACATTCCTATTATGCGCGATTTTCCTGAGGTATTTCCCGAGGAATTACCTGGTCTTCCGCCTCATCGCCAAGTTGAGTTTCAAATCGAGTTAGCTCCTGGAGCAACACCAGTAGCCCGAGCGCCATATCGTCTAGCTCCATCAGAACTTGAAGAACTATCCACGCAATTACAAGAACTCTTGGAAAAGGGTTTCATACGTCCTAGCTCTTCGCCCTGGGGAGCTCCAGTCTTGTTTGTGAAGAAGAAAGATGGTACTTTCAGAATGTGTATTGACTACCGCGAACTCAACAAGGTGACCGTGAAGAATCGTTATCCTCTTCCACGTATTGACGACTTGTTCGACCAGTTGCAAGGGTCGAGCTATTACTCTAAGATTGATTTGAGATCGGGATACCATCAGCTGAGAGTCCGAGATGAGGACGTCTCTAAAACAGCATTCAGAACTCGCTACGGCCATTACGAGTTTCTGGTTATGCCTTTCGGATTGACGAATGCACCAGCGGTCTTCATGGATCTCATGAACCGAGTATGCAAGCCTTACCTGGATAAGTTTGTCATTGTATTCATCGACGATATCCTGATCTATTCTAAGAGTCAAGAGGAACACGAGCAGCATCTACGACTTATGCAACTTCTTCGAGCAGAGCAACTGTATGCCAAGTTTTCTAAATGTGACTTCTGGCTTCGCGAAGTCCACTTTCTAGGCCATGTGGTAAACAAGGATGGAATTCATGTTGATCCATCCAAGGTTGACTCAATCAAGAACTGGCCTGCACCCCGTACACCAACAAAAATCCGCCAATTCTTGGGTTTGGCAGGATATTACAGAAGGTTTATCAAGGATTTCTCAAAAATTGCGCAACCTCTCACTTCACTGACTCAGAAGGGTGTCATCTATCGTTGGGGTGATGCACAGGAGTCCGCATTTCAACACTTAAAAGATAGACTTTGTAGCGCGCCTATCCTCTCATTGCCTGAAGGCACATATGATTTTGTGGTTTATTGTGACGCTTCCATCCAAGGACTTGGTTGCGTGTTGATGCAACGTGATAAGGTCATTTCCTACGCATCACGCCAACTTAAAGTTCACGAAAAGAACTACACTACGCACGACTTGGAGTTGGGAGCAGTTGTTTTCGCACTTAAGATATGGAGACATTACCTGTACGGTACCAAGTGCACCATTTACACCGATCGCAGGAGTCTCGAGCATATCTTCAAGCAAAAGTAGTTAAACATGCGACGACGCCGATGGGTCGAGCTCTTGAACGATTATGAATGTGCGATCAAGTACCATCCGGGCAAAGCCAATGTTGTGGCTGACGCCCTCAGCCGAAAGGATACTATACCTAGGAGTGTACGTGCTTTACAGCTTACCATCCAATCTAACCTTCCCTCTCAGATTCGCGATGCTCAGGTCGAAGCATTGAAAGCAGAGAACATCAGGGCTGAGTCCCTACGAGGATTGAGACAACGGCTAGAACAAAAGGAAAACGGCGCCTACTATGTAAACGGACGCATCTGGGTTCCACTGTATGGAGACCTACGCGAGCTTGTGATGAATGAAGCACATAAGTCTCGTTATTCAGTACATCCTGGTTCGATGTACCACGACCTCAAGACTACGTATTGGTGGCCTGGTATGAAAGCCAGCATAGCAACCTACGTCAGTAAATGCTTGACTTGTGCTAGGGTCAAGGTTGAGTACCTGAAACCATCAGGCCTACTCCAACAACCAGAGATACCTAAATGGAAATGGGAGCAAATTTCCATGGATTTCGTTACTGGTCTACCTAGATCTCAATGCGGAAACGATACCATTTGGGTGATCGTAGATCGACTAACCAAGTCTGCACATTTTCTGGCTATCAAGGAAACGGATAAGTTTTCTACTTTAGCAGACATCTACCTAAAAGAAGTGGTGTCAAGGCATGGAGTTCCAACCTCCATCATTCTGATCGTGACGCGCGTTTTACTTCTGAATTGTGGCAAGCAATGCACAAGTCTTTTGGCTCATGTTTAGATATGAGCACCGCGTATCACCCACAGACGGATGGGCAATCTGAACGCAGCATCCAAACCCTTGAAGACATGCTTCGGGCATGTGTAATCGACTTTGGTACTGGCTGGGAGAAGCATCTCCCGCTAGTGGAGTTTTCGTATAACAACAGCTACCACACCAGCATCCAAGCCGCTCCATTCGAGGCGTTGTACGGACGGAAATGCCGATCACCTCTATGTTGGGCAGAAGTTGGCGACAGCCAAATCACTGGCCCAGAACTTGTATTAGATACAACCAAGAGAATTGCTCAGATATGGCAACGAATGGCGGCAGCACGTGACCGTCAGAAAAGCTATGCTGATAAGGGAAGAAAACCACTCGAGTTCCAGGTTGGGGATCGAGTGCTACTCAAAGTCTCGCCTTGGAAAGGCGTAGTTCGTTTTGGCAAACGAGGCAAACTCAATCCGCGTTATGTCGGACCATTCGAAGTCTCCGAGAAAATTGGCAAAGTCTCCTACAGGTTGAATCTACCTGAAGAACTCAGCGGAGTTCACAATGTTTTCCATGTGTCGAATCTGAAGAAGTGTCTGTCAGATGAGACCCTCATAGTTCCTCTCAAGGAACTCACAATCGACGACCAGCTGCGATTCGTCGAGGAACCAGTAGAGATTACGGATCGAGATGTTAAGATCCTCAAGCGTACCAGGATACCTCTCGTCCGAGTCCGTTGGAATGCCCGTCGTGGCCCAGAGTATACCTGGGAACGAGAAGACTAAATGAAACTCAAGTATCCCCAGCTGTTTAAGAAAAACGCAACCACTACTGAGGCTGAAGCTACTGCAGAATTTCGGGACGAAATTCCAAATCAACGGGGGGATGATGTGACACCCTAAGAAAACTAGGAAACCAACGCAACCTGACTAGCTTCATCAGTAACCACGCGCTAAATTTCGGGACGAAATTCTCTTAACAGGGGGGGGGGGGAATGTGACAACCCTCAAATTTACATGTAACCGTACAATCTATTAATGTTAATTAAAGTACCTGATGACTGTGCTGAATCATTTAACTGCTCTTTGATTACTGTGTTATGCTTACATGTATTTGTTAACATACTAATAGTATACAGAAAATTACTAAATAGTCCGGTATGCCTTCCTGAGTGTTGAAAATTAAAAACGTTACAAATATATATATATATATATATATATATATATATATATATATATATATATAGGACACTTTTCGGATTAATTAAGCACTTTAACGGAACAGTGTCAAACCGAACAACCGGACTTTACCCGGAACATAAAAATATTGCCAAAAACATTGTTATACTTTTCTGAGCTAGTTAGGGTCCCCGAATACCTTCACACCCGTTATATTATTAAACACACATTATACACTAATCATATCATTAGTTTTCAACCAAGTCCTAACTAGATCCTAACTTAACCATCACAAACCAACCCTTACCCCCCCCCCCCTCTAGTTGACGGTCACCACAAGGGGTGACCCACACCCATTTGCTTGATTATTTAATTGGCAAGTGTTGGATATCTAGGATACACATTGCATGTTGGTCATTAAGGAAGTTGGTCTATAAGTATGTTCATGAGTTAACCATTATCTCTCATCAACACAACACCCATCAACAACTCCTCCTTCCCTCTTGCTTATGTTCGGCCGGAACCCCCAACCATCATCCACCCACCATTCAAATCTTGGACAACCATTTCTTCTTACATACAAGGTGCAAGGTGACACACAAACAAGCTCGGTGCTTTCGGAATCTCAAGGACCTCTCTAGATTTCTTTTATCCACCTCGTTTACGTCTTGTTTCTTCCCTAGCCTCGAGCTAGTAGTAAGTGCCTCTAAACATCATCTTGATCTTGTTTAAAGTGGTTAATAGTAGATGTAATGGTTAAAAATAAAAAACACACATGAACATGACTTAAAGTCTTGAACATAAGGAATAAAAGATGGATAAAGAGAAGTTATGTGTGTAAATCACGTAGATCTTGTGTTGTTATGATTCTTGATTGATTTTCTGATGATTTGATGGTTAATAGTGATGTTTGATGTTGTTGTGACCACTAAACATGTAACGGAATCAATCGAACACGAATTAGAAAGCTAAAGGCTGAAAACAGAATCTGTCCAAGCTTTTACAGCCAACTTCAGTTGGCTGTAAACAGGTCATAACTCAACGAAAAACTGATATTTTGAGTCTATAACGTGTTATTATGAAATACGGTTCTAATGGCACCGGAATCATAATTTTTGGACTCCGTTTACTATTTTTAAAGTGTCGTTTCGTAACAGCAGCTAGAGCTGCATTTTTCTGCTGAAAATATGCATTTTTTTTGGCATAACTTGAGTTCTGTGTAGAGTTAGATCATGAAACTTGTACTGTAGATGACCACCGATGTATTTGTAATTCTCTCACTGGAATTTCGTAAATCGGACTCTCGATGAATTTTAAATAAATTATTCCGTGGACTGTGGTCAGAAAAAGATAAATCTGATTTCAGTCCGGAAAATGAATTTTTATAAAATATTGGTAACGAACTGGACCCCGATATTTTTACACAAGAATATTTGGATCGTTTAAGACGTTCTGTAAAAATTTGGGAATTTTTGGAATAAGTTAACTATTTTATTAAAATGTCCGAAAACAGCCCGGTTTTGAATATTAATGCTGAAAAGACATAAGTTGTAATTTGCATATCTAAATGTCGGGTAGGTTATCTGTGAATGATATAACGTGTTATATGTGTTATGTGCATTATCGTATGTTTGTTTATGAGTGGGGAATGGATGGGAAACTTATATGGGCATAAACCGTTAAAGTGATGCATGTTATGTGATAGATAAGTGTAGGAACTTTGTGCGCTATTTGAAAACCACTAAATGACTAACTGGTAATCATATTAGGACGTGATTGACCAACCTTGATTGTTAGCTATTTGTAAGAGTCAAACCGAGCAACCGAGGTGAGTTCACACTTTTCTACAAAGCATGGTAAATTCCCGGTGGGAATGGGAATGGGTACAGGAATAGGGATTCCTCGTCCTTTGGGACGCGTTCAGGAATGTGAATTCCTCGTCCTTGAGACGTGTTCAGGAATGTAAATTCCTCGTCCTGTTGGGATGTATTATACTTAGTGGACTAGAACTCTATCAGCGAAGTCCCTCCCTTTTTGTATCGACTTAATCGCCGAGGCTATGGCGAGCGGGTCATTAGTTAATAGCGCTATTAGGTTTAACAAACCGCACACCGTGCCAGTTGGATGGGTGTGTACTAATGGACTATGGCACGTCGGTGATGATTGACACCGACGCTAGGGCACATTTAATTTTCGTTAGTAGTCGATATGATAAACGAGTCTGGTAGTTTAAAATTATGGGGTAGCTCCCCACGGCCGGAGTGCCGGGCTGAATAGCCAGGGAAGGTGAACATGGGATGGTTAACTAATAAACGTTTTCGAACTATGGGGTGACCCCCACGGCTAGATAGCTGATTAAGATTAAACTACGTTTTTGGAAACAACTCTAAAATGGACAACCAACCGTGAACTCACTCAACTTTGTTGTTGACTCGTTGCTACATGCTTTGCAGGTCGTTAGATGCTCTTGGAGCTTGCACGAGGAGAAAGTTGTTGTGGAATATGTCCCGTGTTAAATATTTAATCCGTGTGAACTTATTAAACCTACGTTTTGGACTTTAAACTTATGAACTATAAACTTCTGTTTTGAACTTACGTTTTATGCTTCCGCTGTTTAAACTGAACATGGTTAACTAGCTTTGGTCACCAATCGTATTGTGGTTGGTCTTAATTACTTAATTACGTTGTTCAATATGATTGGTGGCTCGATCCTGGTCATGTCACGACTCCAAGCGGTGACGCTCCACATGGTGGATTTTGGGGGTGTGACAGACCCGATCGATGAAAACTGAGCATATTTTAAGAAAGTTCAAGAGTCTTGGCGAAAGGACATTGAGAGGTGCTTTGGGGTTCTTCAACAACGTTGGCATTATGTGAGAAATCCTTGTCGTGTATGGACCAAAGAAAAAATGAGAGATGTTATGTATGCTTGTTTAATCATGCATAATATGATTATAGAAGACGAAAGAAAAGCAATATGTCAAAATTATACACTGGACGATGTTGAGCAATATCAGCAAACAACAATGGTTGAAAGAGTGAAAAGTGCGCATCAAATGCGTTCCCGACTAGCACATTGTGCGTTAATAGTGGATTTGGTCTAACATCATGGTCGGTTCGTGAAGATGAAGACGAAGACGAAGATGAAGACACGTATGTCGAAAGCGAAGATGAAAATTAAGACGAATAATATTATTTGTGTATTTTTAATATTAATGTAATATTATTTGATGTATTTTCCTAAAAATAGAAATTAAAAATAAATAATTGAGTAATCATTACAAGGAGCATTATACCACCACACCACTTTTGAACTTCAAGCCCTATAAGGCTACATGGTATGGGCGCCATCGTCCTAGCCACCTCATCTTTTTTCCCTCAATAGTCTCCATCACCCATACCATGCTAGTTATTGGGGACGCTATTGATAGCTAGCCAAGCAATAGCGAGCTCTTGTGTGTGTGTGAAGTCAAACGAAAGGGGGTGCTATTTGTGTATGTGTGTGTATGGGGGGCTCCATCCTATACCATGCTAGCTATTGATAAAAGGCGATGAAGCCCCTTGTCCTACGTGACATGACGCGTCGCAATGAAGCCCATAGGGGGCTCTAACCATACCCTCTAGCCTAATACCCCTTGTTAACTAGGATACCACGTTTCAAATAATACCAGAGGCTTGAAGTTCAAGACTCACTGCACATGCTGTTATAATAGATTTGAAATATGCCTATGCATAGGATCTAGACAACATAGAGTTGAATTTTGAAATATGCACACACTAATGTTATAAACAAAAAAAAAAAAACCGTTTTTATTTTAATTTTTTTTTACACACATGTATTTATGTTTGCTTAGTAATTAATTGGTTATCTATACGTTCTTTTTGATTGACATGCTATAGAGAAGATCTAAATGTGCACAATTAAAGAATTGGAAGTGGGATTACAATTCAAATGCATCATGACTTTATTAATGTATATGAGTTGATATGTATATAAATAAAAATAAGAATGTATTTATACATTATAAAGGCCTACCCACATAAAATTATTATAACAATTTGTATTTGCACGTGTGTAATTTTATTGTAAACTTGTTTCAAGGAAGGAGAGATCAGCTTAAAAAAAAGAGATGACAAACGAATAAGAAAAGTGAGAACAAAGAAAATTTTTAATTGTAGATTTTTTCAAATATCATTTTTATTTTATTTTTAGATCAAGTAAACTTATTCCATATATCAAATTATCCGGATACTCAATGACCCTAGATGAGAACATGTCCACATTCATTCAAACATACATATAAAGAGCATATTCATTTGCACCTTATACCCACCAATACATGTTCCCTCTCTCTCTATATATATAACACCATAGTGTCAACATCCTTGCACACCTTCAACCGTGAACCTCTTTAATCTCATGTCAACATTTTCCCATCATTTTTAGGCATTTCGGTTATATAAATCTCAAAATATCATTGAACATTCACGAATTTGTGTTGAATAATCATTGAAAAAATGGGGAGGTTTTGGAGAATGGCAGAAGCATTTGAGGTGGCCGGAAAGGTGAGAGATTGCGAAAGCAGCGGCAGCGAACACTCACCGGAGACGATGATGGATTTATCCGATATGGTAAACTCGTTCATAGAGAATGGTAATGGTGTTGCCAATAAAGATTTTGATATGCAAGTTGAAGATGAATCAAGTTCAGATGGAATTGATGATGATATGGAGGAGATGAAGGGAGCATTGCAAAGATTGCTTCGAGTTGATGATGATGTGAGAAGAAACTTGATATCGAAAGTCGAAAAAGGGAGCAAGGATGTTGTTGAAGATAACCGATCATCACAATCTTTAGGGTTTAAACGGAGATTGATGGCTCGTCTTCGCGATCAGGGTGTCGACGCAGGTACTATTCTGATGCCATTTTTGTCATTTTTGGTGTGAAATAATTTTGTGACGTAAATATAACTCAGGGCGGAACCAGGGGTCAAGAGGGTCTATTGACGAAATTATTCCGATGCCATTTTTACCTTTTTATATGTGAAATACTTAATGATTATGTGAAAACAATACAAGTTATGGGTGGAACCAAGGAAGGCCAATAGGGTCTTATTGGGATTTCATAGATTAAATATGAATAGTTTTTTAATAAAAGTCTTGACTTTTAAACTAAACTTTAACCACCAATTGAAAAAAAACCTTTAACTTTGACTAAAAAGTTCTAGTTTGACCGCTTATGTTACTTATACAAATGTGTAGGTCTTTGCAAATCGAAGTGGGAAAAGAAAGGCGGTCGGCTTCTCGCTGGCAATCATGAATACATCGACGTTAATGTTGAGCAAACTCGTTATATAATTATCATATCTTTGTTAGAAGAGTTTGAGATAGCTAGACCTACAACTAGTTACACTTCATTGCTCGAGATCCTCCCTGAGATCTCAGCTTTCAAAGTTGAAGATTTCAAAGAAATAGTAAAAATAATGTCTAGAGCCATAAAGAAGTCGATGAAGCAGAAGAAGATGCCGGTGCCACCATGGAGACGACGGGAGTATGTTCAGGCTAAATGGTTTGGGACTTACAAACGAACCACCAATGAGTATCCGACTAAAAAGACACCGGATCGTAACGTGATCAACAATCAAAGTATTGGTTTTATATCCATTCCTGATCTTACTTGCTATGGTAGACGTCAAGAACAATTTGCTAGGAAGGATTTTGGGTATAAAATGGGGAATTTAGCCATGGTCATGAATGGAGCAAGCTAAGATACTTCTGTTCAGTTAGTAATTATTTGCTACATATATAGTTCATTTTTACAATGATTTTTGGGTCAATATCATTAATGTACATATTCATGTGGATTTTTTTCTGTATTGCAACTTATATTCGTGGTAGTTCATAATTAAATGCAATCAAATTAAACTTACTATTAGAATTGCAACATTTGCCTATATTTTTTCTTGATACAGTTGAGACACACAGTTTGAATGTGTTTAAATCCTATGAACTCCTATCTAAGAATTGACGCAAGATCCGTTATTTGAATGACACATAATTCTATTATGTGAAGAAACTAATTGAACTTGGTTGAACAACCGGGTCCTAGTACTTGACGACATAGAACTCATAATTCTATTATAAAGGTTGTATTTGACGACATAGAACTCATTTTTTTCTAACAACCATAATAGAACCGGGTCCTAGTACTTCTTGAGCCAGCCAACATACTATCAGCACAATTACTTAGAATATTCTTATAAAACTACTCCTATTAGCACTATAGAGAGAGACAAGGAAGAGAGAATGGAGAATAGTTTTCTTATTGATGTAAAGTATGAACTACACATGCCTCTATTTATAGGCTTACCGATTATTTCATTGACTTGCCTTCGGGCGGGTAGAGGTCGGGTTTCCGCCCATCTGGGAGAGCCAAGGGACTTGCGGCGGTCGAGTAATTGACCATGGCCACAATGCCCAGTGTCACGGTGGCTGGCACGTTGTTCCTTACTGTTCAAAAAAAATATATGGAGAGTCACCATAATTATGAACACATGTGGATGGTCACACATTAAAGATAATAATTTATAAAACTCCCCCTTGACTATCCATGTGATAAAATAATATAATACTCTTATAATACGCTTGGTGATGACGTCTCGTTAAAAACCTTGCTAGGAAAACCTAGTGGGATAAAACCATAGCTAAGGAAAAAGAGTGCAACGCATACTATTCTCCTCCTGATAGTTTGAGCTCCTTAAGTCGACGCATCCTGATCTCGTGAACTAGTTTCTTGAATGTTGAGGTGGGAAGTGATTTGTTAAACAAGTCTGCAAATTTTCGCTAGAAAGAATTTGTTGGACCATAATATCACCATTCTTATGTAAATCATGCGTAAAAAAGAACTTTGGTAAGATATGTTTGGTTTCGTATCCTTTGATGTATCCTTCCTTAAGTTGTGCTATGCATGTCGCGTTGTCTTCATGTATTATTGTTGGTCTTTTAACCCCCGAATAAATACCGCAAGATCCATTAATATGTTGTATGATAGACCTCAACCAAACGTATTCTCGACTAGCTTCATGGATTGTCAATATTTTTGCATGGTTAAATGAAGTGGATGTGATTGTTTACTTGATAGAACGCCATGAACACTACTAGAAAATTGTCAAGTTTGTGACAACCAAATTTGTAGCAAATTTGTCTGAAATTGGCCTTACCCACAAATTTCCTATAAAAAAATTCGTAGGAAATAAACTTGTGGGTAACCGGATTAGCTACAAAAATACGACAAAATCTGCTACAAAATTCCTACAAAATCTCTCATCGCAAAATTTGCTACAAAATATTGACAAATCGCTCTTCTTGCAAAATTCCGACAATTCTTCCACGTTTTTGCCTTTTTTGTATATTATTTTATGATATTTTATTTTTAATATTAATAACATTATTAAAAAAATATTCATAATTAATTATTTTCCCAACAAAATTCCTACAAATTATAAAACATTCTTGCGACAAAATTCCTACAAATTATAAAACTTTTATGCGACAAAATTCCTAGAAATTATAAAACTTTCATGCGACAAAAATTCCTACAAATCATAAAACTTTCCACAAGTTTCCTACAAATTTATAAATTTTCTGTAAACAATTTGCTACGAATTATCTACAAAACTAACGGTTTCCAATAAATTTCCTACAAAGTTATTATACTTTCTCTAAACAATTTGCGACAAATTTCCTACAATTTAGAAATTAAGATTTGCGACAAAATTCCTACATTATTTTGCGACAGATTTGTGACAAAATAACAATATCAGTTAAAAACCATTTTTTGTATAAAAATTGCAACAAAATATAAAACATTCCAAAAAAATTGCAGCAAGCAAAACTATAAAACATTCCAAAACATTTGCAACAAGCAAGATTCTAAAACATTCCAAAAGTTCCAAAACACACAAAAAATCCTAATTAAGAGCAAGTTTTTTGAATCAAAACTAATCCAACATTCCAATACTTAACAAAAGGAGAGCTTTGTTTAATTCTTTCCGATGTTTTTTCACCATTTCTTCCATATTTTTTCGCCATGCGTCTTGGTCGGCACGCTCTTTTTCACACTCTTGTTGAAATTGTTCAAAACGGGCTTCTATGTTTTGTCGGGCCTCACGTTCTCTTTCTAGTTCCACCTGAACTTTTTGAAGCTGAAAATTATAAAACCGTAATCATCACATATCAACACGAACAGGTCGATCAACACAACCCTACAAAAATCTAACTAACAACGTAAAAATTCCTTATAACAAAATACAAACACTCATGGAATCAAAACCTCAAATGGACAAAAGACCCACCCAATCGACTAGAATGTATGTGTATTAAACTAAAAAATGACAGAAATCTACTGAAATTACAAAGAACTTAGGAATGTACATACCGATTTTGGATGTTAGTGGGTGAGTGGTGACGGAGGCGGCAGCATAGGTGGTTGCGGTGGTGACGGCGGCAAGGGGGTTGCGATGGTGACAACGGAAAAATGTGGAAGTGGTGGTGACGGCGTAGCAATTACATATACATAAAATTCTAGGTTCATGAAAAGCATTAAGTTCTAATTCATCTTCTAACCATTTTACATAGCTAGCAACCTAAAAAGGAAGGGAAAACACATAAAACTCATGTTCTTACCCGAAATGAAAGTAATGATGACCAAACTAAAAAACTCCAGTCAGACATACAAGAGTTCTTTGAGATATGTGTTAAATACAATAATTTAAAAAATGTATGAAAGTCAAGACCGATTGAAATACAAATGTTTTGCATTATTATGAAACATGACAAATAAGAACATTTACCTTCTACTTTTAGACTCAGTAGCCAATCTCACATCTGAGAATAAAAAAAAAGTAGAGGATAAGTCAACTCTATGTTTTGCATTTGTAAGACATCTAGCTTAGATACAAACTCTACAGGAGGGGAGTCTTTAATGAAATTGAACCAATGAGCATGTATAGTAAACTTAATTAAAAAATCTCGTAGTCATGATCAATGTAAACAAACTCGTTATTAAACTAGAAGTAACTGAGTAAATTTATAGTATACGTACCTAAACACGTTTGTTATTGGCATCTGGTGGTAAGATTCTACATACACTCAGCATAACCACTACGCCAAAACAGGGATACGACCACTATTCGCTAGTGTATCGCTATTTATAAAATAGTCGCCCGCTATCTATCGTTATTCGCTATGTAGCATATAGGTACCTTGCACTATTTGTCGCTATTGGCCATTAACAACTATGGTCCTACGGACTGGAAATGGTCATAGTACCTGTAATTTGTAAAGATTTTTTTTACAAATTGGAAATTTTGAATAATATGAATAACCAAATAACAATAAAAGCACATGCTTAATTAGGATAATTAGCTTTAAATCTTTTTCCAAGAATGAAGATGTGGTTGTTAGACAAGCTCGGTTACAAATTAAAGGCTACGTAATCTTCTTAATTTTTAGATGATAGTAAAATCACTTCTCCATCACTGGATTTTATATAAACAAATACTTTGCAGCAATACTTACATTTTCAGAATTCCCTTCACTACCTTCACTTGAACCTTCACTTCCACTCTCGCCACTGAATATCCAATAACAATTTCAAACATCAAGAAAAAAGTAATACGAAGCACCTTCCATTTGTAAAGACACATAATTAAACTAAAATGATTTATCAATCACACCTTTTGGGATGAACTCCATTAGCGGAACCACCTACTTTATTCGGTTCATTATTTTTTCCGGTAATCATATTTAAACTTCCCAGGCTTCCTTTCGACCTTTTAATAGGAAGTTTTTCCTTTCCATCCGGTGACTTGCGATCAGCTTCCGTATCGCCAGGCGTATTCACCTATACAAAATAAAAATTTCGTCATCACATACTTAAATTAGGTTATAACTTTAGAAATGCCATATATCATATCAACTCACAGAAGCTTCAGCAACACCGTTTGGAGAAGGCATTGCGTATGCACCGAAAGGATACGACCCCTGGGTAAATATGACCTAAATTTTATAATAATTGTCTTCTAGGGAGTAAAGAAGCTAGCAAGTAATACGTTATGATAGAGAACAAGAAGAAGGAACTGGAGGCATGGATGGATAAGCATAAATGCCACCAGGGGGATGCATGGCAACGTATGGATGAGGTGGAGTATGGTAAGGCGGCATAATATGCTGCAAGTGCACATAAATATAAAAAAACGGGAAATAAATCCAAGGGGAAATGACGATGAACAATATTTTTCAGATATTCCAACCCTTCAACCAAACTGATGATTATACAAATTAAAATGTAACTTTTTACATGTTAATTACCACCTTCAGCAAAACAATGGATGTAAAATTATAAGAATATTGGCATCCACATGTCAACTTTTAAACTACCACACCATAACTACAAACAGATACCAAGATCCAAAATATTCAAGATTTACACGATTGACATGACATCATATGATGTTACTACACATGCTCAAATAACCATCGTCATTACCAACGACAACTTCCATTAGCTATATCATTAACCAAGCTTGCCATCTAGTTTAAAGATACAAAATTACAAATGCAAAATTTATACAAAATAGTACCTGAACCCCCCCACATGTAGGGGTGAGCTTGAGGGCTTGATGCCATGAACCCAGGTGGAGGCATATGAGGATAAGGCTGTTCGAGGTTTACATACCACCTATGCTTAGTAAAAATATGTAAAATAACTTAAATCTTAAGATGAACAATTTGTGAAAAAACATTTTTTTAAATGGAACCTGAAACGCAGTCCAATCTGGATTGACTGTACCCCTGGCAGTTACTGAAGTCTGGTCCTAAAGAAAAACCATGAATACATGTTATCAAAGTACATGCTGCCCACATACACACACTCACACACATAAGTAAACACTTGAAGTGCAATGTTTATTCATCTTTCCTGAACATAGTTATCAATAACAAATAGCGACAAGGTACCCATAATATATTAACTCATTAAGTAGCCAAACTCAATCATCTGATTTCATTTCAACTCCATTAGTTGAATTATATTGAATGCTGACTTTAAATTTGTAGGGATTCATTCAAATTTTAGTTAGTTTTTGTATTCAAACTCTAACTGTACATTTTACTCATTCCAGCAAATACCTTAAAGCAAATAGCCCCATCCAATCAGCAACATAAGTTTTCAATTACAATATATTAACACCCTAATTATATACCAACCAAACAGTTAAATTCATGTTAGTTTGAGTTTAAATCACTCCGTTTACCATCAGTAACCATTAACCGCTAGCACTGCCACCTCCTTCATCAGGCGCCATGCCGCCATCACCATTGCCACCCATATTAGAGGTGTTCGGGGATTTCTTTTTATTGATTTTCTGATAATAGATATTAAAAAAAAACAATTATTTAAAACACCACAATAACATCTTAATGCTTCATTAAACCACAAATCCCCAAAAAACTCTCAGAATAACACCTTAATGCTTCATTAAACTCTCCTAATTCAATAGTTTAGCTCTGTTTTATTCTAAAAAACACAAAATCTAACAGCTTTTTGCTACTTGTTCCATTTATTCAATTTGAAATCAAAGAAACCATAACCTTCATAAAAACAAACAATTTTTGAAGTTCAAATCACCAATTTCAAACTGTAGTCGGTTTGTTTTAATTTATGGTATGCACATTGAGCAACAACTAAAACTCTGAATAATTCAATAGTTTAACTCGGTTCTCCTATAATAAATAGATAATCCATCAAACTTTTGCTGCAATGTTATCTTTGATATTGAATCAAACAAAGAAATTAAGAAGATGAAAAAGTGTCGAACCTTTGACAAATGTTTTGTGAATGTTACGAGAGGATTTAGAATCAAAATGAGTCCTAGGCGACTTGTTGAATTGAGCTCGAGAACAACCTACCATTGCTGTATGAGCCGAAGAACAGAAATCGCTTCTTGATCCATCTGAAATGTTCCTTGCTCATCATAGTACACGAGGAGGATAGGTCTCGCCGGACTGAAGGCTACGGCGGTGGTGGTGGAAGAGCCTCTGCTGAAGAATCTCATCAGAAAAAATGGGTCGTACAGTTTAAAGTGAACAGGAAGTTTCTGGTTCGACCTAGGGTTTGGCCCATGAGGACGGAGGTGTTGCAGGTGAACTGGTTGAATCTGAACCGGAAGGTAACGGGTCGGGTTTCGGGCGGTTGTTTGGGTCAGAGCTTTGTGACATACTTTGTTGTTGTGGATCTGGAGCTAGGGTTTTAAGATGAAGAACATAGAAAGATGTGTGTGAAGAGAGTGAGTGGATTAATAAAGAACAGAGGAGATTGTTACCATTGTTGCTAATGGAAGTGACGATTCAGTTGAGAGATGAAGGTTGGAGAGGAAATCAATTTGGCATTAATTTAGAGAAGAAAATGGTGAAGAGGAATACTAGTGAAGAATTTTTGGGGGAGTTGAAATTGGAAGCGGGATTGGGTTGGGAGGGAAAATTTTGGGTGTGAATGTTATGGGGAAATCATTTTCTAAAATGTAAGTTAATTAATGGATTTTTGCGCTTTGCATCGGTTTTCCGCCAACATCGATTCGGTTTCTTATGGTATTGGTACCATATAAGCATTTAGCATTTATGAACAATAGCAACCGAAAATTGTTTTACCGATATATATCGGTTAGGGCTATAAGCTAGTCGAGCCAGGGTGGGACTTCGAGCTTGAGCTCGAAATTAAACTCGGCAGCTCAACTCGTCTCGAGCTCGAGTTTGAAGTTAAACAAGCCAAAAAACGAGCCAACGAGTCGTTCTTGGCTCGAGTTGGGCTTGGTTACAAAATGAGCCGGCTCGGCTCAGATCGTTTTAAATCAAGCTTTTTACCTAGTTTGTTTCAAGCCCTTTTCGAGCGAGCTACGAGTCGTGAGTTTTTTTTATAGTTTTCAAATACTGAAGTTATTCAGTCGGAATAGGTTCGCTTGTCATGAGACTGGTTTTGTCCGTATGGTAGTTTGTTTTGTCATGGTAAATAACAAAAAATAGATATATTTCGAGACTGAAACTTCAAAAAATAAAGTTAATGGTAATAACAAAAAAAACTCTCAGAATAACACCTTAATGCTTCATTAAACTCTCCTAATTCAATAGTTTAGCTCTGTTTTATTCTAAAAAACACAAAATCTAACAACTTTTTGCTACTTGTTCCATTTATTCAATTTGAAATCAAAGAAACCATAACCTTCATAAAAACAAACAATTTTTGAAGTTCAAATCACCAATTTCAAACTGTAGTCGGTTTGTTTTAATTTATGGTATGCACATTGAGCAACAACTAAAACTCTGAATAATTCAATAGTTTAACTCGGTTCTCCTATAATAAATAGATAATCCATCAAACTTTTGCTGCAATGTTATCTTTGATATTGAATCAAACAAAGAAATTAAGAAGATGAAAAAGTGTCGAACCTTTGACAAATGTTTTGTGAATGTTACGAGAGGATTTAGAATCAAAATGAGTCCTAGGCGACTTGTTGAATTGAGCTCGAGAACAACCTACCATTGTTGTATGAGCCGAAGAACAGAAATTGCTTCTTGATCCATCTGAAATGTTCCTTGCTCATCATAGTACACGAGGAGGATAGGTCTCGCCGGACTGAAGGCTACGGCGGTGGTGGTGGAAGAGCCTCTGCTGAAGAATCTCATCAGAAAAAATGGGTCGTACAGTTTAAAGTGAACAGGAAGTTTCTGGTTCGACCTAGGGTTTGGCCCATGAGGACGAAGGTGTTGCAGGTGAACTGGTTGAATCTGAACCGGAAGGTAACGGGTCGGGTTTCGGGCGGTTGTTTGGGTCAGAGCTTTGTGACATACTTTGTTGTTTTGGATCTGGAGCTAGGGTTTTAAGATGAAGAACATAGAAAGATGTGTGTGAAGAGAGTGAGTGGATTAATAAAGAACAGAGGAGATTGTTACCATTGTTGCTAATGGAAGTGACGATTCAGTTGAGAGATGAAGGTTGGAGAGGAAATCAATTTGGGATTAATTTAGAGAAGAAAATGGTGAAGAGGAATACTAGTGAAGAATTTTTGGGGGAGTTGAAATTGGAAGCGGGATTGGGTTGGGAGGGAAAATTTTGGGTGTGAATGTTATGGGGAAATCATTTTCTAAAATGTAAGTTAATTAATGGATTTTTGCGCTTTGCATCGGTTTTCCGCCAACATCGATTCGGTTTCTTATGGTATTGGTACCATATAAGCATTTAGCATTTATGAACAATAGCAACCGAAAATTGTTTTACCGATATATATCAGTTAGGGCTATAAGCTAGTCGAGCCAGGGTGGGACTTCGAGCTTGAGCTCGAAATTAAACTCGGCAGCTCAACTCGTCTCGAGCTCGAGTTTGAAGTTAAACAAGCCAAAAAACGAGCCAACGAGTCGTTCTTGGCTCGAGTTGGGCTTGGTTACAAAATGAGCCGGCTCGGCTCAGATCGTTTTAAATCAAGCTTTTTACCTAGTTTGTTTCAAGCCCTTTTCGAGCGAGCTACGAGTCGTGAGTTTTTTTATAGTTTTCAAATACTGAAGTTATTCAGTCGGAATAGGTTCGCTTGTCATGAGACTGGTTTTGTCCGTATGGTAGTTTGTTTTGTCATGGTAAATAACAAAAAATAGATATATTTCGAGACTGAAACTTCAAAAAATAAAGTTAATGGTAATAACAAAAAAAACTCTCAGAATAACACCTTAATGCTTCATTAAACTCTCCTAATTCAATAGTTTAGCTCTGTTTTATTCTAAAAAACACAAAATCTAACAGCTTTTTGCTACTTGTTCCATTTATTCAATTTGAAATCAAAGAAACCATAACCT